>VDFB02156307.1:0-12181 GCA_007258455.2 Sequoia sempervirens | reverse complement strand
CCACTCTCTAAAGGTTGCGCTTCGACACGCGCGGGTAGACAAGGCTGTGCTCGTGCCCTTTTTCAATTCTCGGGAGTTCGAGCCTTGGCTGAAGGCGATGGTGGAGAACTATTGCAGGCATACACACAAGTCAGTCATTGATTACAGAGGTTGCCGAGTGACCGTTTCATTCTGGCCTCAGGACTTTGAGCGGGTGTTCGGCGTCCCAGCTTCAGGAATAGGGGTTAATAAACCCAAGAGAATGACACAGGAACACAAAGAACTGCTGGTCAAGCAAGTGTGCCGAAGCGACCTGTCAGCCGAAGAACAGCATATCATATGGAATACTGGCAATCGAGGCCTCCGGAAGAACCACCTAGCAACGGCAGAATGGAAATGTTTGCTTGACCTAATGAAATGCCGACTCACAGGGGCGAGCCGAGCGTCGGACATTGCCTTATGGCAGGTGGATTTCATGGTCGGACTTCGCGTTGGCCGAGTATACAACTGGGCGAGGCTACTCACAGAGCGGATAAGGGATTTTCTAGCGCAGAGGCATAAGGCCTTCTATATGACTCAGCACGCCATAGCTCTCTTTTTGGATGCCGTGCACACACAGGTGCCCGAGGGCAATTGGGGTCGGTTGCGGCCACTCACTCACCTGGACTCGGGATGGCCTACGGTATTCTACTGGTCGGAACTGGAAGTAAAGCAAACAGGCAAGGGCACAGCCTCGGGGAAAAAGAGGAAACGGAAGGAGGCGTCGGTGGAAGAGGAAACATCAGAGGAGGAGGCCTCGGAGGAGAGCGATGCATCGGACAGAGAGGAGCCTATTGACTTATCTTCTTCGCCATCGGAGTCGAGTCCACCGGCCGATGAGGAGGTGGCAAGTTCCGTCACATCAAAGATCGCGGAGGCAGCGAGATTTAGCGATACCAAGATTGCAGCAGATTTTACTCTTCCGGGCACTCACCAGCCAGAGTAAGTACACTCAAATATCGCTCACTCCTCCCCGCGCCAGCTTGATTTCCGCTGATGTTTCAGTAGCCGCTTCACTACCGGGAGCATCTCCAGGGTGGGCACCTCTTGCCACCACATCACAGGGGGCACTCACTGTATCGGCGGCAGGTTCCACTGCCTCGGTAGAGATACTGCCAGCGGTTTGTTCTCTTACACCACCGTCAGCATCGGCAGCGACAGGAGTGGCAACCTCGGCAGCAGGAGCTGGGGGAATGACCGAGGCCACTGAGGAGACGACTCCAGCCCCAGGAGCACCCGGGGTAGCATAGATCGATAGTTGGCTGGGATCGGTGGGCCTCACCTTGGACGTGGCCGAGCAGCCAGACCAGCAGGAGAAGAGTCCCTCGGAGGGACAAGGGGACGAGGAGGGGCCGATCATTCACACCCAGCAGAGTGAGACGGCCAGGATCAGCGAAGACACACTTGCACACCCGGAGGCGAGCATAGCAGAGGCACCAGAGACAGCCATTCAAGAGCCTCAGCCGGTAGTCGGGGAACCGCCCCAAGAGGAGACAGAACATTGTATACCTTCTGATGATGAGGAGAACGAGGAGGGTGCTTCCACAGAGGGCTTTGTCGTGGAAATGTCACAGCCGGACCCGTCGGACCCAGTAGGCATGGTACAGAGATATGTGGAGGAGCTCGAGCATATGGGCAGATTGATGATCCGTGTGGGACAGGTTTCCAGGGACCTGAGGATTGGCCGATCGCCTCTGGTAGGCCAGGAGGTTCACCGCATTCGGGGATTTGTGCAGATGGGGTGTGAGGCGGAGTTTGCACGGATATTTGGCGAGGGGTGGCCAGTAGGAGAGACTCCTGCTATGATGAGAGCCTGGCGGGGTCGGCCACCGAGGCTAGTAGGACGGGATGCAGGCGTCCTGGAGGGTTTATACTACATCCAGCTTGCCTTCCGAGATGTCTTCATTCTGATGAAGCGCCAGATATTTTCCACCGAGGTAGCGGTATCTCGCCGAGTGGATGCCTATAGACTCCTTCAACGGGTCAAGGATGAGTCCTACTACTCGAAGTATCTAAGATAACTTGATCAACAATCTCACTGCCAAAGGACAAGGAGCCCGATTGGACATCTTGGAGCCTCGGGTGGCAGCCTTGGAGGAGGAGGCACAGCAGAAAGAGGCAGCATGGCAGCAGCGAATGAAAGCGTTGGAGGACCAGTTGGCTGCAAAAGAAGTAGAATTGGCGGCCAAGAATGCAGAAGCAGAGCAGGCAAAGAGCCAACTGATGGAGGCAGCCCTGATGGTAAAGGCGCGAGGAAGAGGGAGATCCCCGGCAGACGGGCAGCCCGCACACGACGAGGAGCCGAGGCTCTCGAGAGCAGAAAGCATTCTTCCACCACTGGGACAGCTATCTCAGGCATCCAGGACGACTCCTTCCCTACTTCAAGAATCTTATCTTGCCGATGTATGTCGCCCTGAAGACACTTCTTTTGGGGATGATTAGTCGATATTTTACCTTGTTGTCGGCCGTAGTTGGCCTCGGTCGTAGTCGGCCAATTGTCAAATAAAACAATAGTTAGTAAAGAATAATAATGTCATGTAATGTCATGTACTTTCGGGAAAATATGTTTAGATTAATGTTAATGTAATGTTGTTATGAAACGTCGTGTCGGTTGGTTGTCTAACCACCGCCGAGCGTTATATGTAGTCGGGTGGGTGTAGTCGGGAGATAGTTATGAATTATGAATGAGTCTTTGTTGCCGATGTTTATTCTGTAAGCATTGTGATACTCTCTTGTACATGATATTTCTGAGAATGAATAAAGTTTTTGGAGTTCAACTATGATATCTTTTAGTTTGCTGTTTTATCCTATGCTCTCAAGATTACTACCGCCACAAGAGTAATGAAGAGTAGAATTACATCTCAGAGGCAAACAACAGGTTCTGAATTTTTTCCATAGATGGGGCACTTATCCATAAACATTGAACATTTCCCATGGCAGTCTTCTTCAACAAGTCCAAATGGCATCATATTGAAAGCTTATTCTCTTGGAAATGTTGCTGGCTTGGTATACACTCGAAATAGCATGCTATACTAAGTGTGTGCTCTAGATTGTGTTATGAAGGTGATGTTTGACCTGCTTTCTCATACATTATGAATCAGTGCCTGAAAACCTGTCCAAGGAGTAAATTTTATGTCTGCAATTTACATAAGATTCAAAGTTCAAACAGTGAAGGGAAAGAATACTCTTTTTGTAGTATACCAATATAGGCAGAAATATGGGTAGTGTTAGAAGAATGAATTCAGGGAATTGGAGAGAATTGTGTGCCACCACTCCAATGTACATATGCTTGTATTAATTATTGTACGGGTAAGTTATATTGGTGGTTGTATTGTGTTAGTGTTGGTGTAACAACTAGCACCTTTGGAGTAAGAGTTGGTACGGACAGCTATGCACACTACGCAATGAGTGCTCTTCAAATTAAGAGGGGAAGCTCCCTCGTTGTGCTTGACAAAAGTACTTGCAAAGGGAAATAAACTAAACTATATCTTGTCTTTTTGCTTCAGCTGTAGAGGTACAAGGCTTTCCGAAAACTATATACGTTGCAGCTGAGTATTTTCTGGTTTCGCAGACTACTAACTACAACTAGGCTTAATTACTTAAAATCTATCCAGTTTCCTCAAGAAAACAGAGCATGAGGAAACGGAGCAAAGTTTGACTATCTGACGATAAACAAGTATAGATTCTCAACTTGAAGGCAAGGTGGCACATCTATCAGCTCAATCTAAACAAGTTTATTGGAAACAACAATATACGATAAACTGAATACGGATTCTCAACTTGAAGGCAAGGTGGCACATCTATCAGCTCAATCCGAACAAGTTTATTGCTCACACACATCACACGATAACCAAGAACAGATTCTCTACTTGAAGGCAAGGTGGCACAACTATCATTTCAATCTGAACAAGTTTATTGAACACAAAACAGATTTTATCTAACTAAGGAAAGAATTCACCATTATAATTGCATGAAACCCTATGTGGCATAACAATTCATCATAATAGTAAAAACGCATGAACAGATACAGAATGAGCAATATTGAGGGCAAGGTAGGCACAGCATATATTTCTCTCTCGTGCAAAAGTTATGTACAAATGAGCAAAGCTCTTATTTATAGACATCGAAAGGTGTAGGGAACCCTAAAATCACCTTGAGTCAACTATAGTCTTGCAATGCATGCAAGATTTATTGCTAAACCCTAATTAAGCAAACTATACAGTTAACTGGAAAACTACCATCAGTTAACCGGTACATTTAACCTAAATGGACAATGTGCAAGCATGCACGTCCTTATTGAAAGCGAGTTAACTGGAAGACTACCATCAGTTAACGAAAACCCTAAATGAAACTCCAAGTGAATAAAGCTACTCTCAGAATAGATATGCATGTGATGAAACAACGAGTTAACTTGAAAGGGTAATGCCAAGTTAACTCTTGTGTATAAAGTCTATTATGAGAGGTAGGAACTGAAGTCTACTGATCGTGATCTTGAGCAACCAATCCCTCAATGAGATTGTTAATTGAATCACTATCTGGCGCTCTGATACTCTGTCGAAGAATGCTATGCCTGCGTAGCATGTCTTCACCAGCTGTGATCTGGGACTAAAGTTTGCCCCTACTCCGTGTTGCCTCATCGAACAATGCTGACAAGACTGTAAGCTGATTAATCTTACAGCCAGTGGTCTCCCCACTGAAAATAGCATGAATGAGTGCCTGGAGCTCTAACTGAACATCAGTAATTTCAACATAGGCACCACCCTCAATCTGATATCGACACGGTAAGCGAGATACTAAAGTCCTCACAAACCGGAGTGCACTAGTAACGTGCTCTCTACTCTCAGTCAACTCTGACGCCATAGTCTCCTCTATCTTTGCCTTGAAAACCAACTGTGTTTTCCAAGAGTAGATAGCTTCTCTATCCTCTGCATCTGTGACTGATTCATATGCCATACTTAGGTGAGCAATCATAATCTCATCCCGGGGTCTATTAATTGCCATTTCTTGCTCCTCATCCTGGAGACGAAGACTGAGCTCTCGTGCATTGTACCGCAACTGATATAACTCTGTAAGCATAGAACGACCTCTAACAATGAACTCCTCCCACTCATCCAAACGCTTGCCATATGCAACTAAATGATTAAGTTTACCTTGTTCTGCCGGAGGCTCAAGCATCGGTGGGAGTGTGGCAATGGCATCTGGCCTGTGAACAAGACTAGAAACGTATTGATGGTGGTTTATTTGCTTGAGGGCGCGCTATCTTCTCAGATCATGACATTCTATCACGGCGCTGTCGCTGGCTTGTGGTAGATCAGCCACGATGCGGTATTGTTATTACTTTCGACCAAGGTTGGTGTGATAACCTCGAGTCTTGATTCCATCAGCCAAGCTCTTCCCACATTGGGTACAGCGGTCTGCGACCTCACGATCTCCGTAATGCGATTATTCTTTTCCCGCGTGGACCATATTCTTGACCCTCTTGTCTGGCGCATCTTGATAAACCTCATCAAAATCAGAATGATTAAGAAGATAGGATGGCTGCCTCCTCTTCCTGCCAAGCTGAGCTTCGATCCAAGATTGATCTCGGCTAATACTCTTGGAGGTCTATACTATGAGGAGGTTAGCGGCCAGTGAATCAGTAATGAAGGCGATTACTTGCGAGATGGGGAGTCTAAATCCAATCTGTCCGAGAACCCTGGTGGTTCTCTGAAACAAACCCTGATGTGTTTTGTGTTGTTTTTGCAATTTTTTCAATTTTTTGTGTTTTTGAGGTTTTCACAGGCAAAAGTAAAATTTGCGATTTTTCTAGAATTGCTTGATAAATTCATAAAAAATACATAAATGCATTAAATGTTTCAAAACTTGCTCAAGAATCAAGGCGCATCAATATATTCAATTTCCAGAGCATTTACAACGCCAAAACTGAAGGTAGGGAGCAATACATGAAATTTTTAAATAAAAACCTGGTATTTTAATGGCGGCTGCTGTAGCTGGTGATGGTACGGCCAGAAAATAATAAGAAACTCCTCCAGCTCGAATCTCAATGCAAATAACACAGAATACCAAGCGCCCCAATGTGGAATCACCGAATAACAGAGGATGGAGGCGTTTCCTCAGAAGATTGACAAGTACGGCCTGAAAGTACAGATGTACGGCCTGCAGGTACAGTACGGCCAGTCTGCAGCAATAAATGCAAGTACGGTTTCTTGAAATTCGTGCCTGAACTCAGATGAATGGAAATGAATGAAGTCGCCTCTGATGGAAGATGAATAATCTCTGCTGAATACTGATGAATCTCTGTCTGATTAAATGATTAAGCTCAATCTGTGACTTCTGGATGAAATCACCAAGTGCAATCTTCAGCTGGTATCTCACAGCCTCAGTATGCCTGATCTCTGAAGAGGTTACGTTCTCCAGAAACGATGTTCGCCAGAAACCCTAGGGTTTGCAAACTCCAATGCTCCGATGCTCAGAAGACAAAATTGAATAATAAACAAGATAGTTCGATTTTGCCTGTGAAGAGTAATATATTCTCTCTTGAAAAGTTCGACCTAATTCTTCATTAAAATAATCATTTAAATAAATGATTTTAATTTTCACTTTTGAACTTAGGAAAAATGATTAAATAATTGGCGTCCACTTTTAATGAGCATTAAATACTCATTAAGTCACATTATAATAATATATTATAAAGTATAATTAAATACTTTATAATTGAGCCAATTAATTAAATATTTTAATATTTCAATAAAGTGACTTTATAATAAAGTCAAATTATTAAATATTTAATAACCCATTAATTACTCCTTATTTCTCCGTCCAATCAACCATCTGCTGAACTGGGTCGAATCTGAGCTGATAAAGTGCACCAGGTGCCCTGCCCGAAATAGCAGCTTCTGCCTGACCTAACTTTCTAAAAATAGAAAGTTCTCTGAAAAGACTCTCTGGAAGATTCTGCGAAGGCCCAAACCTGACACACTGCAAACTGGAGCTAACCAACAGTGAGCAACTGCCAAAAAGGATCCTCTGAACACTCCTGTCAGCCTACGAGGATCAAATGATAGGCTAACCTCGTCACCAGCTGTGCTGACTAGGATGGGGACATGACAAAATTCAATGTGAATCGGGACTGGTGACTGCTCCGGAACTGGTGTAGGAACTTGAGGCTGCACCTTAGGCACTGGCGGACTCTGAACTGGCCTCTGAACTGGCTTTGTGATAAGCTGTCTATCAGGCTCTGTATGTGTATTAATAGCAAGCGCCTTGCCCTTTGAATTGTTTGGCGCTTGACCTTTCTTAGGAGGGTTACTCCTCTTTTTCTGTTTAGGTTTTGACGAGGAAGGTAGCGAAGGATTCACCACTACTGGCGGCTCTGCTCTAGGCACACTTACCCTCCTAGTCTTCTTGCTGTCGAGGTAAAGTATACTGTTCTGAATAACTCTACTTGACCTCTCTTTCACTGTCGCGTACTCCTTGGCATACCAATCAACTGCCGGCAATGGCTGTGTGTCAACCTACTCTCTGAAAAACTGAGGAAGGACTTCTCCCTCATCATTTGATAAACCTCCCACATCTTCTGATAAGAAAATAAAAATCTGTGAGAGACAGAAACGACCGTAGCTGCGTCTGTGAACCTCAAAGTCATCTGCGCAATTTGCCAGTAATCCTCCATAGAAGGCTCATGATATGTCCGTCCAGCAAGGCGAGTTGTGTAATGACTTGAAAGATCATAAGCACGTGCCTCAACAAGATACTTGAGATGATATTTCTCGAGCTCCTATCCTCCAACTTTGGCATCAATTGCCGCCTTGCACCAATACATTCCAAATTGAAAAGGAAAATTGAGAGATGGTCTGTGCCTACGGCGTAAAAGACGATGAACATCATGCATCTGTCTCAGAAACTCCATAAAGATTGTCTTATCCGAGGGATAACGTGGAAGCATAGCTGGATTTCCTGTAAATCTGTATACTCGGATGTAGGTATATGTCGGGAACTGAATAAACCAATCTGCCCAACTATCCATCGCTGCCCTAGCAACTGCCGAGATACGAACGTGCAACTCCCGGTCTAAATTTCTCACTGTATAAGTCAGGAAAGCCTCATGAACACGCTTGAAATGACTTCAGCCTTAGTGAACTCAAGCTGATCATAATACTGATAGACTTTCTGAACACTAAGAATGCCCACGGTATTTAGTCCTCAGAACTGACCCTAATAAGCGATCAAGTACACGAGATACGAACACATGTGAAACTCATGAGCAACTAGGAAATCGGTGATCTGCTTGTGAATAATATCACTGATGAAGGATGCCCAGACATAATGCTCCTGCCCAGATATGATGCGACCAATAATGTAATACATCCAAGGCTGGAAAACATTAGCATGTGGCTGACTTGAGACACGATTCAGGAGTGTAATTAGAATCGCGTACTCATCCTTGTACTCACCACGACCCACATTGTTTGGCAATCTGTTCTTTGCTTGCTTTAACCATCTTTCTGCCATATTTTTCTGACATTTGTCCATATCAGCATTGAATGCCTGCTCGCACTACTCCATAGAAATAACCAGACTATTCGAGTGTTGAGGTATACTGAAACTTCTTTCGATGTCCACAGGCTTGAGACTACAAATAACTCATCCATCAACTGACACTATCTCACAAGTAGTAGAATTGTAATGCTTAATACAAGACATCACAAACTCAATACAATGAACGGAGATAGGTATGGAAGCGGCCTCCAATAACCCAGATTGCTCAATATTTTGAATAATTGAAGCTCTGATCTTAACTGGATCTAGAACTACTTCTGGCAACACCTTGTGAAGATTTGTCTCAACTGTCCCGAGGAAGTCGTGAGTAAGGACTGATTTGGTCCTATATTCGAGCTAAGTGTACTGCATTCTGAAAAATTCGCCTGTTGACTATGAACTTGACTATGTTCTGACAAGAATTCTGGAAAGCTAAAAATAGCCTGCGGAGGCTAAAAATAGCCTTTCGAAGAGTTATTTTTGGCGAAAATCTGAGATATGGGTTTTGTCCAGAAGAAAATTCTAAGACAACCTAGAGCGTCAGAAATGCGAAAATCCAACCTCTACTCGACAGTACAAAGAATTTTCAGTTGAGAAAATTAAAAACTCAAGAACGAATGTTCTAAAGTTAAAAATTCCTAAAAAATCAAACGCACGATTTTAACTCGAGGAAACTATATGAAAATGATCTAGATGTTTGAACTTGTCGAATTTGCCAATTTCAGGAACATGCGAATTGAAATCTGAGAGAAATCTAAGAATCAAGGAGGAAAAAGACATTTTTTGTATGCTCTTCTTCAATGAAAATTGCCCTTGAATTCTTCAAATTGTTGATAAATGTGAACTTTATTCTGCAAAAAGATATGTTTGATGAAATCGCCTTTAAAAATTGATGAAGAATTTGCCTTTGCTTTGCTAAAATTCGCCTTTGCTTGAAAATTACGAATTTCTCTTGAAGTTGTGCCTTTGCCTTGAAGAAATACGAATTTTGCTTTGAAGATATGAATTTCTCTTAAGAAAAACGAATTTCTCTTTAGCTTTGTGAAAAAATAAATGAAGATGGCGCCATGTTTAAATAAGAAGAAATTTGCGCCAACTTGTGAACTACAAGATTTAAAACCCTGATTGAAATAGAAGTCTCTCAATTGGTCCCCCTTCAGTTGAACTGCCATTGACTCGAAGTTTGAAAATAAATAATAATAAAATATTCATTATCATGCAATTTGCAAAAGGCGCCAATTTTAGAAATTCGCCATTTAATGCCAAAATATGCAAAATAAATATTAAATATTATTAAACTTCAGTTGACAAACCGAATGAAGCTTTGAGATTCACCGGCGAACTTCACTGATTCCGAAAATTCATCATTTGTCCTCATAGGCGTCCATTTGCTCAAGTTATTACACTTTTTATTAACTTCCTACTTTGTAGCTGACTACAAAGTTACAACTGGCCATCTTCGACACTGATTTCTGAGTGACCGGGTGATGCTAAGACTGAACTGGTGAATTGAATGCGAACTTGTTGAGCAAAGAAGAAATGTCTGTTGGGAGTCATCACTGCAAAATCCATCATTTAACACCTCAAAAAATTAGGCGCCCTTGATTAAATTCATTTACAGGTGCCTGACTTAACCATTTTCCTAAACTGCCATCTGATACTTCAAACAGCTGCTGACGGCGAACGGTGAACCCTGCTGACAGCAACCAAGCCTATTGCGTGATTGGAGATATTCCGCATCCAACGAATATACACAAGGCATCTGAAAAGTGCATTAAGGGCCTCAAAAGTAAAAGTGCCCCTGAGCTACAGTTGCACTGACACCATTTTGACCAAAGTTGAACTTTCATCCAAGTACCCTACTTTGTCCTCCGATACCGAGAGCTGGAATGCCCCGATTTGTGTGCTGACTGTCTCTCTACATAGCTAAGAGCATTGAGAAGAGATATCTCTGGAGATGATGAAGCGAGAAAACTGCTTCTAAGACCTCAAAAATACAAGTGCGTATTTTATTTAAAATATATGCTCCATACTTAGCCATTTTCCAGATGTCTTCACTTTTCAACATTTCGCCAAAGACCTCGCACGTACGAGCGTTTGCCAAATCCTGAAGGCTGATGGCTGGGCTTGTTGAATAGATAAAGTAATTATGCTTGAATCCCGTGAAGACTTCGAAAGCGAACAACTTCATCTGACAGGCCTAAAGGCTAGGTGCCTCTGGCCTACATAAATACAATGAAAATTTTATGCCACTTCGCCCGCTTATTTACGCGCTTGGTAGAAACTCTGCCACGACCTTTCAGAATATCGGATCAACATGCAACTTGGTGCAACGCGAAGCTGGACTAGAGTAGTACTGACGTTAGGAAGACCTCATCAACAAATTGGATCATTTTAAGGGTCATTTTGAAAGGCGCCCCTGAGCTACAGTTGCACTGGAAACACAACGAAGAAGCTCTAGGATGTGAAATCTCTCTATAAGCTCATCTTCGGACGTCGACTGCTGGAGCTCTAGGACTCGGATGACCGCGTTTGATAACTTGTCGGAGAAGCAGACTAGTCGTGAAGAGATTGACTGCATCAGCTACTAGAAAAATCAATATCTAACTCTCCTTTAAGAAGGGCGCCCTTAAGCTATAGGCGCGCTTAAGCTAGAAAAAGACAAGCTTTTGCAATCTGCAACCTTTGGAATCTTCAACTTCTGTTGCCAGTTGCTGGAGTTACGGGTCTCAGATAACTTTGCTGGATAGCTCATCGGATAGGCAGACCAATACTGAAGAGATTGACTGTATTTATGAGCATTTTCAACAAGATCTTGACCTTCAAAAAGAAGGGCGCACCTGGGCTACAGGTGCGCTTTCTTGCTTTTCTTTGAGAAATCTTCAAAAATAGACTATTGAAATCATCATTACAGCCACTAAAATGACCATAAAAAGTATAAGTGTTGTCTTGAAATGCTCCTTCATCGTGAAATGCTTCGTTCTGAGCCTCTGATTCAGGTTCTGATCAATGAAATGGTGCCTTTGACTGACAAACTACTGACAAAACTCCATGCTTAATATTGCCCAAAAACTGTACTTGACATCATTTTAGCAAGATTTAGACTCTTTTAAACAAAATGCCTTGATGAAGCAAAAATTTTGGTTTTGGGTACAACAGTTAGTAACCTTTGAAAGATAACTAATGCAGTGTTATTAGTTATTACATTATTATCATATGCAATAAATGCTTGTGTGATCCATAGAACTTTGGAGATAGTGTCCTAATGTTCACCAACAACAGATATCGCAATGCTAATTCTACTAATAAACCTTCAAATACTGTCTAACACCTCTAAAATGTGTTGAATTTAAGATCAAATTTGCATGCACAGAAAAATAATTCAAAATCAGACAATATAACACAGCAGATACCCTGGGAAAACCCTCCTCTTGAGGGAGAAAAACCCAGCAACAAAGATCTCTCTTATATTTATAACATCAGTGACAACAATTCACTTTACAATGAGGTCTAACACAAGACCAATATGCAGCACCTGGCAGTATTCAATAACAGATAACAGCCTGCCAATTCGCACCTGGCAATATTTGTGATTGACTGAAATGAACACCTACAGAATTTGCAC
>VDFB02156306.1:0-23143 GCA_007258455.2 Sequoia sempervirens | reverse complement strand
AGCTAATGGACTTACTAGGGCTTTCTCATAGCAGCTAACACTAACATTTTATGATGAAATAATAGCTTAGATGTATACATTTTCAGAATTGTTAGGAGGGAAATAGGAAAAGAAGGGTAATAACCAATGTCACTATTAGTGTAATTAAATATAGCTAGTATCCTGCAGGTGTGTGTTAAAATGGTCCATTTGAAAAGAGCTAAAATTCTTGAAATAGCAAGGTGCACTTGCTGCAAAATCCCCCAAGGTGTAATTGGTGAAGGCATGCATTCAACGCATTCACAACGGTTCTCCAATCATCTCCGATTCCACCATAGATTTCTTTAATTAGTTTGTTTATGCATAATAAAAACTGCATGTGTAGTTTGTTTTTTATTAAGTGTAGATTAAAATTATCTATTGTTTCCATGCAATCATTTTGCATTTGGTTTTCCCTATTTTGATTAGTTTTGTTTTTTATTAAGTGCAGATTAAAACTATGTTTAGACTGTTGTTTCCTTGCACGTGGTTTTCCCTATTTTTAGTTTTTCTTTGAGCTTCGATAGCTTGTTCTATTTTTTATTTAATGCACTCTATATTTCCAGATTTGATACACAGTTGAATAAACAAATTATTTTTCCAGCTCTGTTGTTCACTGAGTATTTTTTGAGAAGATCTATTGTTCTTTGTTCACCATCGAAGGGACGTGTCACATTGTTGAAGCATGGCGTGTTTCTGGCCCTAATGCCTTCTCACAGTAGCTAGAACCTTTGTTTCACTTGCTGCTATAGTCATACCAGCAATCACTATCAGGTTGTTTCACTTGCTGCTACGGTAATGGGTTGCAACCCATGGAGGAGGACCGCAACACTGGAGATAGCCTCACCCCCTTCAGTGTCGATACCTGTATTAGCCCCAATAAACTGCCACACAAGTCATTATCAAACTGTAAATCTTTGAGTCTCTGGATCGCCCTATATAGTTTTTAGTGCAAATGGTGAGGTTTTCTAAAAACACTGCTTCAATTTAATTTGTCATTGACCCTACAGTGGAAAGTAGATAAGTGAGTAATTGGCATTGCACATCAATCTGATTGCAAGCATAGAAAATCACGTGACCAATATCTCCTATCTGACAGTAACAAGTAATCCTATCTGCAAGAGGATTGCCTCATTTATGGGTGAATAGAGATCTTATCAGTATCATTGCCGACACTTCAGTTGAGTTGGTGAGGAGATTAAATATGCGATGAGCCTAAATATGATCACTAAAATCTGGAGGTTGGTGTGTATGTACACCGTTCTCTCTAATATTTTTGTTAATTAATTCACGTAGCTCCAATCCCCATCAAGGAGGCTTTATGTATAAGTAGGCACAACGAATTCCATGTCAGGGAATACACATAATTTGGTCACTGGTGCTTGGTGTTGACAGCGCCTAGCATTATTGTTGACTGGTGAGTGCGCTTGCAAATTTGCGGTTCCCCAATTAATAGTTGATGTGCACCTTTGTACGCATTTACCTCCATTTACTGTGGCTATTAACTATACTATCTCATCCTCCGATTAGTTGTGCCAATTTCTGTTATGTAGATACTCAGAATGAATCTGTATTATTGGAAATGCTCATATTCAGTTATATGGTTTATAAATCATGTTAGAATTCAAATGGTTTATAGATCATATTAGAATTCAAACTTACATTGAAATCATTCAAAACTCTTCCTCGCTTGTAAATCAGCGTAGGCGTCTACTGGATGGTTACTCCAAGAGAGAATTCTGCATACATTGTGACAGTTATTTGGTATGTAAAATTAGCTACTTCAGTAACTGTTGAAGGTGTAGTAATACCATGGAAAGCAAAAATAATTGCTGCGTGTGGGTAACACCATGGAAAGAAATGGTTTTTTTTACATTAATCATAACACAAAAAAAATATATATATTATTAGCAATTTATTTATTGCTATCAGCATTGCTAAGTAGTTGTGGGTTAATCTCTTTTTCCGTTGGTTGTTGGTAACTAACATCGCACCACTATTTCAGCTAATAAGAAATTAAAAAGATATTAAAGGCACATTTCTTTTAACTTTCTAATATCCTTAATTGTGAGTCGGATTGAGGGCACGTTAAAAATTAGTATATTTTATTGGGATGCCAAGCTATTACCTTTATCACAATCCAATTCCTTAATGTAGGTAAATGGTTAATATTTTACTTTCTAAATATTCTTAAATTATATTAATTTGTAATACTTATTAATTTAAAAGAAAAATCAATGAGTAAATAAAATGGAGATTTAGTAATTAACGTGATGAGTAAATAGATTAAAGATTTGGTAACTAACTCGTGAGTAAATAGAATGGGAATTTATAACTAACTTGTGAGGAAATAGAATAGAAATTATGTAAAAGAATTCAAATATAATAATTTGTAATACAGAATAGAAATTATGTAGAAGAATTCAAATATAATAATTTGTAATACCTATTTCTTAATTTTGTAGCCTCTAAATTTATTTCATAGAGTTGATATATAATTTTAAATAATTAAATGAATAATAATTTAAAAGAAAAATAATAAATAGATATTTAGCAATTAACTTGTGAATTATAATTATCTTATATTGTTCATATTTATATTTTGAGGAGAAATGTTGTTGGGGCTATTATCAAAAAGTGTAATGGGGGCTCTTGGTTAAAGTTAGTGTTTCAAGGGTAGTAAATAATTTTGCTAAGGATTGGTTGGGAATTTAAAAAAAATAAAATAATAAACCTAAACCCTTATCAGGAATATATGGTCTTGAGATGGATGGTATTTTACTATGGTCTGAACGGATGGTATGTTATGGTTCTTTCAAATGAAAGAAACTATATTGGCTTTACATGCTTTCATAAACATGGTCTGATTACTTTTTCTTAAACATTTTTTTTTTCCTTCTTATATAATTTTGCTTTTTACTATGTCTTTAATAAGGTTTATTTTTAACTTGCTTTCTTTATTAAAAATATCAGCAAACATCACAGAGGTAGGTGCCTGTAAATTTGAATTGCCTGCAAATTTGAATTGAAGTGTTTCAGGAAATGCAGTGGCTTCCTTGATACTCTTCTACCTTCTGGAGTCCCATTAAGATGAGAAAAAATGCAGTTGGAATTAACTATGTAAATTCTTGTCATCTGGAGAGTGAATCAGGAGTGTGATTGGATACGTCGATAGAAAACACATTTACACATTTAATTCTCAACTTTTTATTTCATCAAAAAAACTAATTTTATCCAAATGGTTGTCTAGCCAGTGGTTTAATTGGCATTAATTTGTGTTGTGGAGGAGTTTATCTTATATATGTAGGTGGAGCCTTTGTCATTTCTCCAGAAGAACAACATTAGTTAAGGAACGCTTTTCATGAGCATAGTTGTTGATTGTGCGGACAAATTGATTTTGACATTATGTACTTTAATGAGAAGAATATAAGTATGTTATCATTAATTTCTATTGACAATAAATAAAAAATGGCGCAGTTGCACAGATAAAATAATGAAATAGGTTAAAGGTGATATTATTTTTTAATGCTGAAATTTGTATGTATGTTTGAAAGAAATGTTTTAATAAATGTTTATATTATTAAATCGTATAATTTTAAATGCAATTGGTTTTTTTTTCTTCTATTTTAATTAAGGAATGCTTTTCACGAGCAAAGTTGTTGATTGTATGGACAAATTGATTTTGACGTTATGTATTTTAATAAAAAATGGCGCCTGTTGCACAAAGAAAATAATGAAATAGGTTAAAGGTGATATTACTTTTTAATGCTGAAATTTGTATGTATGCTTGAAAGAAACGTTTTAATAAATGTTTATATTATTAAATCATATAATTTTAAATGAAGGTGGTTTCTTTTCCTTTTATTTTAATTATCTTTATATGTATTTATTTACATTAGTTTAGTTCTTATTGTATCTTTATATGGAGACACTTTTATGCATTTGCTTTATTTCTATATCATTCATCTATGTATGTATTTATGCAGCCATTAGTCACTTGGATTTGATTGTCTACCCATCTTTGAACATCTTTGTTATTGTGTGTGTACAAATAACCCAACTAGGGTCCCATATCTTCCCAAATATGTTGTGATAAAGATTAAGCTTGGGTGACATGTACTTGAAAAGAAACATTAATTGCATCCATTTTGATAAAGATTTGAACCTTAGAATCTGGTTTCTACATAAATAATTAATAAAAAATATACTATTTTTTAAACATTTTGTATTTTTCTAAATAATTAGTGATGGGTCCCACTTTCTCAATTTCTATATCCAATATTAAACTCCACACCACTATTAGTTTCATTCCCTTATTTTTTGAACTTTTCTATCTTGGTATTGACTTATAATATTACTCTTTCTTATCTTCTGAAAATTTTAGGCCCATGGTTTTGTAGAAATATAACATCCACCATCTCAATAGAAGATTAATGATGAAAAGATCTGTTTTAAAGTAACACAAGATAATTTGAGGGAGGTATATAACCAACACTATAGTATTTGGGCTTGGCATCCCAATGAATCATGGCATCATGCATTTTGTTCATAAAATTCTATGTTATATTCTAGAGGGTTGGTAGCTACATTGAATGGTTTCAAAAATGTCAATAGATTATTGTTCAATTAGTACTTGGTGCTATGGACTCTATGACATGGGACTACCTCCATAAATACTTGCATGACAACTAATCAAGAAAAAAAATGATAAAGTATTATGTCTAACCATGAGAGGAAAGCATGCCAACATATTGATATGGTGTATGAACTCAAGGACCTATACCAATACTTAAAGTCTACATAGGCTTTATGTGGATTTTAGTTCACATTTAAATATAACATATCATTTGAGTGATCGCACTAACATTAACATTGATCCAACACTCCAATAGTGCAAGAATAACATGACCGATACATTGTTATGATTAGAGCAAACTTACATGATAGGGGAAGGCACCAAGTGTTGTATAAACTACCATTCTCAATATCTTAGATACAGAGTGTAGCCATATATGCATAGGTTGGTGTACAAAATGATTTGAAAGAGGTTGTTGTATAGATTATAGTTGGCTATTTAAAATTACTCTATATGGCTTATGGAAAGATGGTGTAAGGTAAATGATGTGCTACCCAATAAGACAACACATGTAGTTGAGTAAATAGTGAGGGTATTAGAATGCTTATTCTATTTTCTAAACCTAACATAGATAGGAAAAAATAAAACACATAGGGTGAAGTTGTTGAGATAGTTTACAGCCTTGGTTCCAGACCACCAGATGTTCCACTTTATGTTGTGGCAAGGATCGATAATTATAGTGGGTCAGCATGGAATGAAAATGACCCCAAAAGTATACCGATAATACCTGTATCATTGGGCAGCCGTAGGCAAATTCCACTCACAATGGCATGGGCTATTACCATACACAAATCCCAAGGCCTTATGCTGGCCAAAGCAACTATCGATATTGGAAAAATAGAACGACAAGGACTAACATTTACAGCTATATCCAGAGTGAAATCGTTGAACAACCTTCGTATTCAGCCAATGTTCTCCTTTGAGAGATACGCAAAAAATGCATAACCACCCATACACAATTATGAGAAAAGAAGAGGAAGCCCGATTACAACAACTATCTCTAAAAAGTCAAGGTACACGACTTTTTTCCCTTTCTCTCTCATGTCGCTCCTACTTATTGTTATATCAGCAATTTGTCTTTTACAAATTGAACATGCCCTCAACATGTTCATGTCCTTTGGGTAATTTTCTTACTTTATTGGCAAAAAAAATAGTTCCCATTAAAAGTGTTATAATAAATTGAACATGGAGCAATCATTGTACATGTCAACAAATAATGTTTCCACCTAACCATTCCATTTCTTTCAAAAAAAGGTTCTGATGCAAAATTGCTCACCAATATTTTGACTTTTCATAGCACACATTTTGTATATCATGAACTACCAACAAATGTATTTGGTCCAGTTGACCTATAATGTTGCAACACTTCTACCATTTAAGATAATATATTGTGTTGTTCATCCACTTGCCATATTCAACTCTACTTACATCCCGCCACCCATTCACATTCGCTACGAATAATTACTCTTGCAAAAAACCAAATTCCACTTTCCCCATGCATTCTCCCCCGCTCTGCCCTTCAGATACACTACTATAGTATACCCTCCTATCGGCGTAACCATTGTGCCTTGCTAAGGTGCAAGCGCTAGTTTAAATCACTTAGATCTTTTCATAATTTATCACCTCTCCCTCTCCAACTCATACTGTCAGATCATAATCAAAGACAGCCAATAACCACACCCGATTTGAAAATGGTAATTACACAATATTCAATTAACTTCCAATACGATTAAGTCTAAGCATAAACTTATCTCCGTAGTTATTCTTCTACGATCTGACGTATATAATAGTAAGTCGGATTACAAGGGAGAATACTTATAGACACATACACACCTATACAATTACATGAATGCCTTGTAAATAAATTTCGAATACCATTATCTGTGTAAGGCTTGAGCCCAAAAGCAAGTTAAATTGTCGAACTAAGGAGGCTAAGGCATGAGATAGTTCAGGTAGTAAGAAGATTGATGATCAATAGAGGAATTTAAAGGACGCTCTAATGGAGATGGATTGAAGGCCATAAAATGGTACATGCTTTAAAAAGGAGAGACATATTACATACACAATACAAAAGCTCTATGCTGCACTTAAGAAATTGGCTAGGCAATGTTATCAGATTCAAGACTTTTACACCATGCCCAGCTGCATCTAAATTCATCTCCAAGATTTTTTCAAGAGAGTTTGTTCTAAGAGATGCGAACCATTTCCATCATTTAAAAACAAATACGATGTTCTAATGAGGAACCACTAGTGATGCTAAACGAAACAATCTGAAAAGTAAGGTTGCTCTTTAGTTGATAGGAACTGATAGCTCTCAATCTAAAATAAAGAGAGTAAGGGGTATACATTCTGATTAATTCCATGGCAGAAGCGGCACTATAAAATTGTAGACAACAATTTGATGAAGTGTGTTTCAGATGCAATAAGATGTCGATATGAAGATGTCAAGAAAACATCAAAGCCTAGAGTCTGATTTATCTTTCTGCTTGCATGTAGAAATCAGAAAGAGGCTTATGTGTAATGAATTTCAAATGGAAAACTTCCAGGGTACAAGAAATCTGGATTAGATAGAGGTATATATCGATGGAATAGAAGAAGAAAAGAATTTTGGAGAATTTGTGATTGACTTCATCCACTACAACACTAAATCAAGAAATCGCAGCCCTCAGGGAACACCATCAAGTTTCATACAACACAAAGCATCAAAATTGTTTTCCCACCAAACACAAATCAAAATATAGAATGTCACATGTATAAGCAACTTATAATATAAATAAGAATCGAATGACTCATGATAATATCAAACACCCTTGCAGATTGGTTGCATTGATAAATTCAGAAGAATAGAGAATGTGGTGTTTAAGGAGGTTCACTCCTGAATAGCACATATCTCAATCTCACAAAAAGTTTATGAAGTCATGTAGTTTGATTTGGGGAGGTTTGAGAAAAGGCCAAACACAAGAATTCCAATGCAGTGGAAACCTAATTAACAACAAAGTTCGACTAGAGCAAGGAAATGAGGACAGTGTGGACAAAATCAACACAAGAGACTATCAAAATGCACACGGCTTTGATAGAAAGTTTGACAGCTATTGAAATGAAAGAGGTTCAATCAGAGGATATTAAAGCTCCAATATTTCAAAATGAAAGCCAAAAAAATTTAAGATCAATACGGTAAGATTATCTTCTATATTGAGGAAAAAACAAAGGCTAAATTCAGTTGACTAACCTACAGTTATGGATATTGATTTAATCAAGACAACCTCCCACAATATTATCCTATTTTACCAAGGTTGATTTTACAAATTATAAGGAGTATTCCATGGCACTGCTTATTTAAAATAAAGAACATATTAGTTAATTTTCCACGGAATCTATACACATTGGAGTAACCAACAACCAGGGAGCAGATTAGAGATCTTGCTAGTTACATAAATAGTTGACTAGGGCGAGGTTATCTACTTACCTGCTGCTTCAAAATCAAGGGAACAATTGGTAGAGGTCGACGCCATCCCACTCCTAGCTTACTTGATCAGGCGCATGGGCGATTAGCAGGTCAAGTTGGACCCTCAACAATCACGTCCTCAAAGTTACCAAAGAGCAATCTATATCCCCTTCAGATGGAGAAAAATGATCTGTAACCTTGATGCATGCAGCGTATAACCCCTGTACTATGATATTTTTCCCATTATTTTGTAGAACCACAGTTTCTCTCCTTCCCATCGGAACAACCCCGTTTTTCCCAAAATTGATCCATATAAAAAAAAATCCATTTCCTTCTTTCTTTCGTTCTTTTTTTATTTTATTTTTTTTTCTCTAGACAAAATCAAGCAATGTTAAAAATAAAACAAGTTTCCAATTCCAAATCCCCATTTGAGCCGTGCATGTGCACGCCTTTTGATTTTATCTTTTCTTGTCTTTTTTTACTATTTTCTTTCCAACTTTTCTTGCTTTTACCCTTCTTGAGATTGAAATCTTCTTTCTTTGTTTATTTTAAATCACTTAATTAAAAGAATTATCTTTTCTTGCCTCTTTTCTCCAGTTAGCAAAATCTTATCCATTTTATCCAATTCAAAATTAAATTACTTTCCATTTTAAATTACTTTATTGAAACAATTATCTTATCTCCATCTTTTCAAAATCTTGTCTTCATGATTTATTTGGAATCACATTATTACTCATATTAAAATAATTATCTTCCATGATAATAACTTATCCCATCCCTTATCATTATTTGCTATATATTTTAAAACAATACTTATAAAAAAAAAATTATTTATTTAATAATAAACTATTTACTTTATATTTCACACAAAATTGATTTATTGAACTATTGCTTAAATCCCAAATTTATATAAATTACTTGGTAATTACATTTTAATTTAATTAACTGGTTTAACAAAGCCATTAAAATATTATGTTTAGCACATAATCCAATAACACAATAAACAACGAATTCACAAATAAACACTTACACAAATCTGGAAAATTCAAGGATGGAGGAGCACTACATTGCATTGATAGAATTGAATATATATAATTTCATCACAACCAATTTATGGGGTTGCATATTTAGTTTGCTAGTAACCAATTTTTGAGGCCGTATATAATTCTTTTGATTATCCTATTTGTATACTATATGGGATGCAACAAATTAAATATCAGTTATAAAATCAGTGCATCTTTTAAAATAGTTAAGTTGGTAGTCTTGATGTATGTCCTCAGCTTCAAATAATTGTGCTCATGTAACTAGCTCTTAATTTGTCATGATTGAAGGTCTTTCTTCCTATGTTCAAAACCAAAATAACATACAAATTTAGTTTAACAAATAGATTTTCAATGTAATGTCACGGAAATTCTTACATCATCACGCAATGCAGTAATAATCTTTTGATCTTTCATGTTCCCTTTGTCTTAAATGGTTTTTTGTACCAACTTCATAGTAAAAAAAAAAAGAGTTTAACTTGGCTCCCATTTCTGCATTTTGTAATTTGAATTACCATGATGATATTGTTTTTGAATTATGCTTCACTTGACACACTTATAATTCATTTGAAACACTTATAACATCTAAAAGGCATAACAACTTTATTATATCTCTACCCTCAAACATTGCACAACATACTCTAACCTCGATCTTACTAATAACTATTCTCAACACCATTCCCATACACCCATAAATGCTTAAGGAAGGGACTCATTGGAACACACCTCTCTTGCTAATTGTATCATAATTATATAGTTCAAAATTAAAGAATATTATAGGTAAAAGTATTTAATAAAATTTAGTAGCACATTAATGAACCTCAAATTATAATTACATTGCAATGTTACTAAAATAAAGGAAATACAAGGTAATCTAACTGGCTGGCTATCAAATATTTCCCTACATGTAATCACTTTAGTTAACAAGTATATAACAAAGTGTAAAGAGTAAAGTTAACCGAACAAATTTTTTTTTTAAAAGATATTTAATTTACACAATTGCCATAAGGTTTCCAAGACGACGTTACTTAAACCTTACACATAAACTCAACACGTTATCATAAACATAATACAAATTTAATGCCAAGAATGGTTTAGTTTGCAAGACTTATTACATTCGAGAATCCATAAGTTCATATTACAACAAGAGAGATTTTAATAAATCTCAATACATCCAAAGATGGTACAATATAAACACTCTTATACAAGAGGTAACTTTTACAAAGCATAAAGTGATCATATCACAACTGACATCCATATCCATGAACATGCTCTGCATCCACAGTCACGAAAATGAAGTAACTGGAACCAGCTGCAAGCATAGGATCATCTGCATGAAAATATAAGGAAGATAGAGCATGATTTCCTCCCAACCACGTGGAACCCAAAGGTCCACTCCCTCCGTGCTAGGAGATAAATGATAGGTCCACAAGCAAAGAAGATAGAACATAACGTTTACGGGGTTTACAAATTACATCACGACATAACGTTAACAATCATAGCAGATAAAATTTCAGTAACGCAACACATCAAAATAAATTTGAACACAAGGAACACCATCATGATATAGACTAAGAGTGTCATCACATCGTCGAGATAGGTTACCCTGGTGAATCTTCCTAGACTACTAGCCCTCTCCAAGAGTTACCCTAGTAGCCTTTACTGATTCCCGGCCCCTATGCAGACCAATGTGGAGTCACTTCATCTTTCAAGAGGACAAGATGACAACTTGCCATTCCAGGCCTTCTCAACCTTTTCTCAACCTGAACGAGCGTTAACATAGTAGGTGAGGCACACTTTTATCTGAATTAGTGTTTATAACATCCCAACCCATAATTCATTAGTTAAGTTTTCACTGAATTAACACACCTACGATAGGTTACCCAGACAATCACTTCCGGATTTCGGCCCCTACCGCAAGCCACTCTTCTATAACATGACTCAACATAAAAATCAAGGCGTAGCTATCAAGCGTAAAGTTCAAAACCACAAAGGTTTACATCTTTCACTTAAGACAAATCATAACCTCTAAGATGTCTCTTCAGACGTCCACAAAATGGTACAAAGCTATTTCCCCAAGTAAAAGTAATTGTAATATGAGCATCTTAATAGAAATGTAATAATCTTATTAAAGTGGAATGCACTTAATTATACCAATTTCTCTTCCCTAAATTTTATTGAAATGAAAATAAAACACAATAACTTTATATATATAATTACTCAATGATAACAATACTCCAATCACCATGGATAATACGTTCATAATAAAAAATTTATTGGTATTAATAATTGTTGACAATCTCAAAGAAATTACATCTATTTTAATAGAGCTAGGATAATACAAATCCTACACATTTATAAATCAAACACATGAAGGAAATACATTTCACTAATTATATATATATATATATAAAGGGAGTGAAATACTTTTACTAAACTCTATTTTATACTAGATAAATTCACATCACAAATAAAAAATTTAAAATTATACCTTTCTCAATCACAAATTTACATTCAACTCATTTATACGCTATACATATATTTCAATTGATAATTGTGTTAACATAAATATAATACCAAAATTATTCCAGTAATACTTCAAGCAAAAGAAACGAATTCATACTAAAGTAAAAAGAGATAGTTTTCAATCATGTACCGTATCTATAAGAAGTGAAAGTAACATCATGCAAGGAATGACTATCTACATACTTTTAAATAGAAATTTCTTATTTACTGAATACGAAATCAATCATTGAATGAATCTATAAATCTAAATAAAAGCAAAAATTATGTTAATTGATATTTTAAAGATATATCAAAGAAATCTCTTATACATAAATATATATGGCTAGTTAAGAATCTTATACATTATTCTAAAGATATAATTTATCATTTATCTAGCACTTGCGTTTTGATATTATCTACCAACTGTTAACAAAGTATATATGATTCTATGACAAGATAACTGTCTCAGAAGTTGCATGCAAAGAAGAATTTGATCTACGAGTATGAGTAATAGTTATAGATAAAGACCATATTTGAAGGAAATCTTCAAGACTGTAAGAAATCTACAGGACGCCATGCAAGAAGTGAAGTAACTACAGGTATAGGCAATTAGTTCTAGACGTATAACATGAAGAATAACAATAAAGTTAAGTTTTGAAATCGCCATGCAACAACATTGTAGTGTAGGTTAAGAAACTTCAATCATGTCTATGCCTAAAACGCACGCATGGAGCAGGTGAGCACTGGCGCGGAATGATTAAAACAAGTAGTACAAGATAATATTCATAATACACAGTTCCATAGTGGAAATTTCTCCAACCTAAAGATTGCAAGATAATAGACAAGGAGCTAACTCCACTGGTGAGGAAGAAGATGTGATACAAGACAGAGACTATGTGCTTTGGCAGTGATAAATATTAAATCTCATTTGATCGATGATTACACAGATAACATCAAGCGAAGGAGGCTGCATGCAACTTTCTAGCAGGGAAATAAACAAAATAAAAAATCTTTTCATCAGGTTGAAAGTTATTCACAAAACCCAAAATGTACAATATATGTTATAGAGCACAATATATAGTTATAGGACAGAAATCTATTAAACAAAATGTTTTGAATATACAAAGATTTGGTCAATAAAATACCAGTATTACCGATACGAAGAAACAATGGTATAATTGAAGGTTCCATGGAATAAGGCGAGTGAAATTGTTAAAGATACATGCTATTTCCTTTTCAGGTATATTAAACATAATACGATCATGTTATTGCTTAACCAAGGAGACTATGCAACATTTAATATTCAGGAGAATCTTAACTATTAAAGACGCACAAGGAGAATATCATATATAGGATTCCGAGGCAGAAGCGACGCTATCATGCAGTTTTCTATTATTTTAAAAGAAATACAAAATCCACTTATATATAAGAAATGTGCATAAAATATGCTACGACTGATAAAATGGTCAATAGAAACAGGGTAACACAGATCTTAACAGACGGACACCGAAAATTCAATTCACAAATGTCAAAGATTGACAAAATATTTGATATATAATAAAGTTGAACACTGTTGGTTTACTATTTGCAAAACAAAGTTTCGATCTCTAAGACTTCCAGAGGATCTTCTAAATGAATTTAATAATTTCTCAGCTATAAAAATAACAGAGCTCGTGTTTTCTTTTACCCATATATCAATTTTACTTTTCTTTTTTTTCTTTCTAATTTTATAAAATCTTTCTAATTGCCTCTTATCATTTTGCAGGTTTAATAGAGTCATTCTTCTTGGAGCAAGGTTTTCAGAAAATTACAAATACAACATTACAAAACAAGAAAAGAACCTGTGTTAAATGTTGAAAACCGATCTAGAACAAATCCTGAAGCTTTCATCAAATCCACTCAATACACCAACTATTTGATTACGAAATCCAAAGCAATCCAACCCGAATTATGCTTACTAACTGAATCTAAATTAAAATTTTTCCTCAAACAATTTTCCGTGCAATAGTTTCTAAAAACTATTGCTGTAAAGTTTTTCCAAATTCTTCCCGGGAATGTCAAATTGCATTCCCAAAAGATATTATTTCATGCAATTAACTTTCCAAAAATAAAACTTAACTGAAAGACCATTTTTGCATTGAAAATGGATCAACCAGTTAACTTGTTCTTTAAAATATCAAATCAGTTCTTTAACTGCCAATCAAAGATTCATCAAAAATATCTTTTCTTTAAGAATATCTATTTCTCATAATTCAAATTTGCACAATTAAATCAACGATATTTATATTTTAATTAAAAGCATTATAGAGAAATAATTTTCACATTTAAATTCAATAACTTATTTAATTTAATTTAATAAATTAAATCACAAACATTTATAAATGTATTAACAGGCATTTGTAAAACTTAAATATTAAATTCTAAAACACAAAACAATACAAACGAACTTGACAGAATAGACTGGACAACAACATGGGGTAGCACATAGGTACTCGTTCGAAAATGAACGATGGTTCAATAAGGACCTATCAATACCTCCAATAACATAATTATATTGAATTAGGGTACGCTTAGACCTGACAAGTAGGTGGAGCCATTACCTGGTACCTGTGTCTGCAGGGAAACATCAACGTTAAAACATATATATACTCATGTTAGAAAACACACCGTGAATAAGAATTGGAGCGTAGCAGGGTACTCACGAATGAGTAATGCTACACTGTCTTCTTCATCGACACAAATGAGCAAGATCAATCATAACAACATGATAAACATAAGCAATAGTCATAAACAAATAAGCCATAACATGAATGAATCTATCTCAGTATCATCAAACTAACATAACCAAATAACCAGGATGTCAATGTATCATCAGCAAAATCCATCCAACATAGTATCCAAAATCACCTATGAAAAGAAACAACATAGTATCAAAGTAAACTAAAACATTTATCAAGCAGAATCAAACCAAAAACAACTAAGATAGGATGTCACAGCGGGAGGGTCACTACACTACACTCCATAAGAACAAAAAATTCCCAAATATTCTTGCATGGGAATTGATAATATAATATAATCCCAAGCACATAGATAAGAAATCCCTCACCAGCTCATCCAATTACATTTTAGGGATCAATAGGGAAGAAAATCTATAAGATTTTCTATCTTAAGATGTTAACACATAAAATTGTAGTCATTAGAATTAAAACATTAACTTATGATTCATGTGGATCATAAATTTAAGGTGATACTTACCTAGGGATTTTACTTTTAAAGAAATGACTGAGTGTGTACAAGGAGATTTAATTTTTTTATATATGTTTTTATTTTAGCTTAAATAAGTTCATTACGAAAAGGGAAATATGAATATTTTAGGTATAATTAGAATATATATGAATAGGATAGAATTATATGTCTTATAAAATAATATTTTAATAAAAATATTAACAATTTCAATACACATTTTAATTTTTCTATAACACATATTTTTGCCTTTTATTTCTTTTGTATTTTAAAACAATTTTGCTTTTTTCTTAGTAATGATATATTATATGATTTTAAAATATGTTGGTTATGACTCTCAAACATAATTATTATATATTAATTAGTATCATCTATAAAATTAAATTAAATTCCTCTAAATGTATATGGGAGTTGATGCTAATATGACACTAAAATTTGGATATATCATGACATAAAATGGGTGATATCTATATTTATTTTTGGCCAAGATTTAAATGGTCTATAAACACCATGGTAGATAAATAACATGAATACAATTGTGTATACTAGCTTATAATTGACAAAACTTGAGCCCTATTTTTGACTATTATGGATTGGAAGTGTTTGAAAAAAAAAATTGGATACTAATGGAGATATAATTCTCGGATACCTTTTGATAAGACTACATTTAGGGTCATGGAAAATATCAAGCACATTAATCTTTACACATGTAGATTGTATTAGACAATGTGATGTAGAACTTGGCTTTTCAGTGCTTTGATTAAAATGTAATTAAAATACTAGTTTCATAAACATAAATTATAATTGAATAATAATAAAAAATTGTAGATGCTAAATGAATGCAATTGAATATTTATATATAGAAATGAGACAAATATAATTCACACAAATATCTACTATAGTAGTGAGGAGTTGAGAAAAAATAACTCATAGTATCTACTATAGTGGCTAGGAGTTGACCAAAATTTATTTAAATATTTGTATTTTAGGTGTTAGATTTATGGTTGTGAGATCAATCACATACTTTCCAAATTAAATTAGGATGAAAATGAGTTGTATTTAATCTAGTAATGGTACAATTAGAAATAAGTTCATGTTTATCAAAAATCACTAGACAATTACGTGAAAAAATTAGAATGTAGGTTTATATGCATAAGGTAAAAATAAATTGAATGAAATCTATAAAAATATAAGTGAGTAATGAAATTAGTGAGTGAGCTTGACTTTTCACAAAAAACTGTTCCATTTGTAGATATGTAATTTCAGTAAGTTAATTTTTTAAAAAGGGAGTTGTGATGGGAAGATGAAAATTTTTCATCGGTGTATTTTTCCTCCTTTAGATGTGAATTTGAATTCAATAGTGGATATATATCTCAAAGTATGTAAGACACTATATACATCCATATAATCAAAATATTTATTCATAAGAGAATATCAATATCTATATAAATTCTATGGACTCCAATAGATCCCATCATGTAACTCATCTTTCAACATGAGTACTCCATGACAACATGCATTAATAAAAGAAATACCATTATTAAATTATATCATGCAAGTAAAACTAAATATTATTGTTGTTAGTCATAAAAGAGATACCAAAGAGTTTTGAAAAATTATTCTTGTAGAATAATGTGGTAATGCTCCACCTAGTATGGCAACCATGTGATGAAATGATAGTTGGAACTACCATCTCAGAGCATGCGATAATAATCCTTCTACTCACAATGATGAGTCTCTATGTAAGCACATGTATCTATTTCTAATATCAAAATAAGAATGTGATGAAATGAATATACCTCCATTATACTATTATAGGATGTAAATAATTTAATGAATAGGGTAAAGGGTCCATGAAATCTAAACATGTAAATCATGTAAAGTTAGAATTTTACTAATATGTTAGAAAAAAATAAAGCATGATGATTTAAGACAAATATTGTACAACATGGGTTGGGATGATGATCATAACATACAAATTTTATAGCATAGATAAATGAAGAATAGTGATATGGAAAAATAGATAGAAACAATCATGTAAGTGTATGTAAAACTGTAACACCACAAATCTACAAGCATGAAGTAGTGCTCGTATGAAATAATACATCATGCCTCATAAACAAAATAACAAAAGAAACTAATTGAAAGCATAAAAGAAGCACAATATATACCTATTACATAGTGGATTGGTGCCCCTTTGATATGAAATTGGTCCTTTCCTCAACCCTGACAAGCCCATCGATTAAAATACCTGAAGATGCTTACGTTATGAAGTGGAAAAATTAGTTCTGAAGAGGAGTAACTTTGTTCTAAGTTGTGGATAATAAATGAAGGGATGACCCCCATTTGAGAAGAATTTGATGAGGAGAAGAGGAAAATGGAGGATTGTGGGATAAAACCCAAATTAATAGAAAGAAGCCACCTGTCACCCACGTGAATCGGGCCAAGGAGCATTTTGGATGAATGCACCCATAAACGCAAATTAATTGAAATTTGAAATTAGTGAAATGACAAGGTGAAGGGAGAGTCAAACGAGTTATGGCCACTCTGGCCCAAGGAAAAGGACTCTGTAAGATGAAATAAATGTCTTGTTGGAAGGACCATCCCACTTGGAGTATCAAATTGAGGAACATTCTCAAAGATTCCAAGTTGAGAGAAAATGAATATTTAATAAATGAATTAAATTGATTTATTTGTGCAAGTGGGAAAAGCTAGAGGATGTGACATGGATTAAGATTATATTTAATTAGGATTTGATTATATAAGAGGAGGTTAGGTGATTTGACAAATTTTATTTAGATTTGTGGATTTAAATAAATCAAGATTTGATTTATTTAATCAAAGAGGATGATGTTAGTAGTTTAATTAAATAAATTTGATTTATTTAATTAAATGAAGAACTTTAGAAATTAATTAAATACAATTAATTTATTTAATTAAAGGGTGACTTTAGGATTGATTTATGATTTAATTAACATAGGAATTAAGATGGATTAATTAAATGATTAATATAGGTGTAATGTCTACATTTTTCCCCTCTTTGAAGCAACACAATTTACGTAAGTTGGTTCAAAGAATAAACTTACCATGATCGTAATTCAAATTTTACGCCCTAACAAAAAGAAAGTGAGCACCGTACATTGCCCCTCAAGAGATCAAGCACAAAGATTGAGAGAAAGAGGTTCAAGATGGACGATGGATGGTTATGGATGATGATGCAAATGAGATGGTTTTAAGATGCTTTAGGAATAACCAATCTATATTATCCTAAACAACTTTAAATGATGATATATGTGTTTGAGATGGACGATGTGGATGATGTGCCTATATGATTATGCAATGATTTTTATGCAAATGTATGGTTTTATGAGATGCTTAGACTAATAGATTTATATATTATGATTAACATGCATGTAATGTCCCCATTTTGGCCATACACTCTTCATTTGGTTTTAGCCTAATTCCGGAAATCCGTAGGCTACTCAGATGTGCGAATTTAGGGTTTCCATTTTCAATAAGTCTTGCTTCCAGCTCAGTTCAACTTTTTTGTTCGTTTTAAGATGAACTTACTATCTTTGGCATTGGCTATTTTTAGTAAGTCTAGTTTTGGCAGTGGTCCAGTTGGTAGCTCTTCAGTAAGTTTCCTTTTTAGTTGGAGCAGTTGTTTGGTTTTGATTCTGACTTTTTTCAGCAATTTTTGGAGAAATCATTTAATTAAAGGCAATTAATGTTATGTTTTAATATTGACCCCTTGGCCTAATGAGATGACTTGAAGTTGTGTTAAAAGGTGGTCATAAAGGGTGGACGCCTCATAAAGGAAATATTTGATATTTCATAAAGTCTTTAATGCCTTGGAGTTTTGACGCCAAAAGGTGATGAAATAAAGTGATTTCAAATTAAAAAATATATATATGTTTCAAAAAGGGAACTTTTGGCATCCCTTTCTTGGAGGAGTTTTGGTAATTTGAGAAGTCACCTCTTTTTCTATAAAAGAGAAGTTTTGCTCCAGCTTTCTTTGTCCATGAACTTATGCTATTGTTATGTTGTCGAAATGACAACTTGATTTCTACTTCGAGGGATGCATACCTCCTAGTTCCAATCCAATTTCGTGTTTGAAATATAATACCTAGTTGGTTTTCAAGCTGCATCTCAATTAGACTAGCAAATTGTGCTTCGAAGTTGTTGAATTTTGGTGAGAATTTTAGTTTTAATGTTGCTGGTGTATACACAACTGAAGGTGTTTTTCATTTACAGCTTTTGGTGTGAATTTATTTTGGTTATGGGTATTTGATCATTGCAATTCTATGATAATGGCGACCATATTTGCAGGTTTTTAGATTTTAATTCCAAGTTTCTGATTTTTCCAAGAGAAATTGCCCCTCAAGAGGGCCGTACCATCTCATGAATGCTTTGGGATTCGTGCAAGAATATTACCTTGAGTTTTGATGCAGTTTTGTGGTCTGATTTTGGGCGCCAACCTCCTAGAAAGCATCTACTTTTGATTTCATTCAATTCAGAGGTAAATTGATAAAGTTATGAGCATTTCATTGATTCACAGGTTGCTAGTTTATAGTCTCAGTTTGCTGGTTTTTATTATCAGACTTCAATAAGATCAGATTTTGGCTTCAATTTTCAGTCTTTGAGAGTTTATGAACTTGATAGATTCATCCTTCACATATTTGCATTCTTTCATCTATTGTAACACTTGTAATTTGCAGTTTTTCCTAATTGTTAGGTTGAGAATTAGTAGTACTAATCCAACCATTTATTTACTGCATTACTTGTGATTTTCTAATGCAAATATTATAACCCCCGTAGAAAACCCCTTCGCTCATGATATCGTCATGTTGTGTTTCATTTGTGGGAGGTAAGGTATTGTTTGATTTTAATTTGTTTTATTGTTGTTTCTTTGATTAAATAAAATACTACTAATAATTTATTTGGTTTAAATAAATTAAACTTGAATATTATAATAAAATAAAAAGTGTGAGAAATAAATAATAAATAATAAATAACTTAAAATGCAATGCCTTACCTATATTTGGGCATTTGCATCTAATGATTTTGTAACAGCCTGCAAGGAAAAGTGTCAAGTATCCGAAGGAGAGCATGCATTGGATGCTTTTAATTGATTTGTTTTAATTGCCACTTGTTTGGTATGTTTTGTATGCATCACACTAGTTTTACTCCGAAGCTGAAAATAGAAAAGGCATGGAATCTTCTTGAAAAGCTAATACACCTGTCGTTAATAAAAAGAAATGCAGCTCGGATTATGCCAAAAATAGAGGAACATGCAAATAAAATTATAGTTTTATTGAGCTTAAAATGGATTTTTTTCGGGGCATGCCAATGATTATGTGAACAATTAAGTGCATGTCGATTGGATGAACTTAAAATAAAATAAAATAAAATAGAGGAAAAAAAAAAATGACTTCGAGCCATCCAAGATGGGAAACGGTTTTTTTGGAATTGGGAAACTGACTTTTTTGTGGGGGATTTTGCTCAAAATAGTCATCCTTTAAGGATTTATAGGGCTAGTTTTTGAAAAATCGAGGGAGGTAAATTTCTCAAAGATTTTTAAGCTAAGCAAACGACTCTTTGCTTTGATGGATCTCCTGCATGTTTCTTCCTTTGGATGGGTACTTTAATGGTGGGTTCAATTTATTGAGGGGGCAATCATCTTAAGGAGTGGATTCTAAGTGATGCGCCCTACCTTGGTGTTGGAGGCTTCGATTCAAGGTAATCTCTGTTATTTTCTACTTGACAGTTTAATTCCAAACATTCTGATTCATATATGACAGTATTGATGTATTCAGTTTTGGAACGGTTTGTAATGAGAATTTTAATAATTTGCTGAATTGGTATTGCGAGTTACTCATCATATTAGCTATTCTAAAGCTTATCCCTAGGTTAGATATTTGTTGTTTAATCACATATAGAGTTGTGAGGTGGTTGCATGAACTGGATATGCTAGCATAGTCTTCAATGGATGGAGGTATGCCTGAATGCTATATTGGTCTAAACGTCTTTGAGGGCTTCCTTGCAAATCTGAATTGGACCTAGTCTGCAACCCTTGCACCCTATTATACGTCATAGATTCCCTCCTTACCCATTGCCTTAAGCTTGTCTTACTCTCCTTCAAACGCTCATGTTGGTATGGGTGCAAGGACATGGATTTTTGGTCTAGTATATCGATACGCTTAGCATGTTGTATTGCATACCTTTATTTAGTGGTCGGAAGAAGTAATGAATGACTCTAGATCTATGTTCTTGCTTTGTCTCAATCCTTCATTCATTCTAATTTGTGTGAAAATCGGCCATCACAAGCCTTAAATTCACCCATGAGTTGTCATTGGATGGAAATTGTATAAGAGTCGCTCTTCCTTAAGGAGTGTTTGGTGAAGTCGTCGGATATCTATTCCATTAATCTCCAAGAGTCTTGATGTCTGAATCGATAGATCTTCATATTGTGGCAATTTGATTTTGTTTAGGAGTCATGTGTTTACATTCAATTAAATGGTTCACAGATTTATTGCAGTCACCCTTAGACTCGACCATTTGTTTACTTAGCCATTCTCATGTACTTGAAAAGTTCTTTCTCCTTATCAACAAATCCAATTTGCGTGCATCCCACTATCTTTTCCTTCCTTGCGATGAGATCTCTGTGAGGTGGTTTACCAAACAGTCTTCGCGCCTTGTCTTGGAAATCACATTTCTTTGAGGCAATCTGTCAAACAGTTCACGAGCCTCATCTGTACCTCTGCATTTTGCACATAGTTTCCTGTCCCATCTGTAGCAATTGATCATGATAGGAAGTTTAAAGATTTAAATAATCTCTCTGATTTCTTTGTCAACCTGTCTCAGCCGCGAGCTTGAGCATAATAGGAAGTTTAAAGGTTTAAGTAATCTCTCTGATTTCATTGTCAACCTGTCTCTGTCGTCTTCATTTGCCAACCCAATTTCTTCTATATCTTGCATAGATCTCATGTTTTCACTGGTTGTCTTTCCTGCCCTATACTGTAAGTATGATGTTTATTTAGCTTGAGTATATCTAAGAATGTGTATGTGCTTTAAAATCTTAAGTTTTAATCTTGTATTGATAGCCATATGATACAATCCATTTTTTCTCTTTTGTTGTAATCAATATAGTATGACAGAATATGCACGTAAAAACCTTTTTTATTTTAAAAGCTATATTCTATTTAAAATATATATATGAGCAGGTACATGCATAAATATATAGTGGATTTTAGAAAGAATATATCTGCCTTGCGAGTTATTTGATAACATCCTTTAGTATTTTGGAGATTTAATTAAAAGAATGACAAAGAAATGGAATTGATATATAATAGAGTTATATATGAACTAGCATACTCTTGAACTCTCTTGAAACAAAGAGTTAGATCGTCAACATGAACTTGTGCTTATAAGACAAAGTGCATCCATTGATATAGTAATAGAATAATGGGTGAAATAAATGATCTACTTACTTCTATAGATAATTAGAAGAAGAATTACATGAACAACTCAATTCTTGTTAGAAGGGTATTTGTTTTCATTTAGAATATCCTTATAAATTCTTGATAGTGAGTAATGTATTCATTATAAGACCATAGAATGATAGACAAGATTAAATTGAAACCCTTTTTAAATGGTAATTTAACATATTGTTATAAGTTAAATATAGCATAAAGACTAAGAGTAGGTTATGCCATCTTAATTTAATATTGTGCATTTCTCTTCCATGCTTATACTAGATTATTATTATAATGGAACTACTATCTTCCTTGATATGTGCCTACAAGAAGATTGTTGTAGAATTTGCTTGCATCAATGCTTGTATGAAATACTGCATGATTGATTTGATTGTGAGTTTGTGGGTATTTAGTGATTAGGCATCTTGTGAGGAGAAAATTGAGGTCTCCCATGGAATGCCTAGTTGGTGGCTTTTGGATATTAAGTGATTTTGTTGAATTAAAGGTTGATTTTCTTTTGTGATTCCCTTTTTGAGGTGACACCATTGTTGATATGTGGATTGTATTTGTGTTTTAGGGTTGATTGATTTGTGGATGGGTTTTGATGAATCTTCCTTTTTGTGGCTTTTCTGAGTTAATCTCATATTTGAGGGAAATTTTATCCTTGTGTTGGAATTATTGGGGAAAAACTCTTGTTGCTTCATTTTACCCTCATTGTGGGTTGTCATTCTTTTGGATTCTAGAGGCTTGAGATGATTGATGGTTGATGTTCTCTCTTTAT
>VDFB02156305.1:0-61634 GCA_007258455.2 Sequoia sempervirens | reverse complement strand
GTTAATTTACCATTGTGATCGATCGTTATGCTACATAGGGTTTCGAGAAGTTGCAGCGATAAATCTGTTTTGTGAATCTTTATCAATATAATCGAAGGTTATGCCACATAGGATTTCATGAGATTATAAAGATAAAGGCTGTTTTGTGAAGGCTTTGTTGTTTCGATCGAGTGTTATGCCACACAGGGTTCCATAAGATCGTCTTAGTGAATTCTTAAATCTGTTGTGCCCAATAAGCTTGTTTAGATTGAGATGATAGTTGTGCCACCTTGCCTTCAAGTAGAGAGTCTAAACTCGTTTATCGTCCGATAGTCAATCCCTGCTCCATTTCTTCATGCTCTGTTTTCTTGAGGAAACTGGATAGATTTAAAGTAGTTAGCTTAGTTGTAGTTAATGATCTGCGAAACCAGAAAATCTCTTAGCTGCAACGCCTTGGTTTCTTCTTAACCTTGCAGCTCTCTTCCAAAATGAGAACAAAAAGATAGGACTTAGATTACTTCTCTTTTCCATGCATTCCAGCACAACGAGGGAGCTTCCCCTCCTAATTTGAAGAGCACTCATTGCGTAGTGTACATAGCTGTCCGTACAAACCTGCACTCCAGAGGTGTTAGATTTTACGCCAACATTGCTTCAATTTGGGGTCTTTGATGATATCCCGGTGCAGCAGGAAATAGTCATCTGTAGCATTGAGTACAACAGAGGCAGAGTATATTGCAACTTGTGTGGCAGCTCAGGAAGCAGTGTGGCTTCGGAAGCTCCTTGCAAGATTGTTTGGGCAATCAATGGAGCCTACTATCATTCATTGTGATAACCAGAGATGTGTGAAGCTTTCTGTCAATCCTGTGCTTCATGACAGAACCAAGCATGTTGAGATTAAATACCATTATATCAGAGATATGGTATTGAGGAAAGCAATTCAGTTGAGGTATATCAGCACTAATGAGTAGACGGCAGACATTCTCACCAAGCCTCTCTCCAAGATAAAGTTTGTGTACTTTTGAGACAAGCTTGATATGGTGGAGAATGAAGCCCTAGCTAAGAAGGAGTCTTAGTATCAGTGATCCTCTTTAATGCATTTCTCTTTTGAGAGAGATTTGAGGTGCAAGCCCTTGTTAATGCATTTCTCTTTTGAGATTTGAGGTGAAAGCCCTTGTTTCCATCCTTTGGGAGAGCCATGGTGGATGTCATGTATGTGACTCCATGACAACATCACGTGAGAGAGTCTGTGATGATTTTCCTGTACTTGTGTTCACCCTCTGGGAGAGCCATGGTGAAAATCACGATGAGGTGACAACATCATGTTAAGTGATGAACACTTGTACATACCATACATGGGTGTAGCCATGATGGTTGATATCACGATGAGGTGATATCTTTCCTTTCCACATATGGGTGTAGCCATTGTGGTAGACATGACGATGAGGTGATATGTCTTGTGTAGCTAGAAGTATTCTCCCTAGCTGAGAGGGGGTGTTGATGTTCATATGCAGCGTCGGTCGCATCTTTCAGCCTAGATCGAATAAAAGAAAGCAATTAAATTATAGCCTATCGGCTATTTAATTGGTGAAGAACGATTTTTTATGAATGGCCACGTCATTTGCTAAATAATGATTAATATTTGTTTAATGAGAAGTGGCTCGATTATTTTGGAGGCGCGATTTTCTATGGAGGCCGACTTCTTGTTTGTAAAGACATGCCTCTTGAATGAGGCCGACATGATGATCTTGAAGAGTCACGTCTCTCCCTTTGAATTGTATTTATACACCTTGGTGGCACTTCATTTGACATCGATTTCATTCCATTCTCATTCATCTCAAGTGCAAGTTCATCTACAAGGTGTTGTGACGTTTTTCACACATCGCCCCATTGCAAATGGGGACCCCCTAATTTTTGCTCCATTCTGGTCATTTTGGCTTTGGTTTTTGTGTATCTCTCTCTCTCCGGCTGTCTCTTTTCTATGGTCTGCTTCCTGGGGACATTCCCGTCGGCAAGCTTCAACATGAATTTGGCCAAGTCTGAAATTAAGGTTTGAGTCTTTCCAGCCAATTTGAAGTCAAACGAGGTGAATAACTTGAAACTTGAGCTTAACGTTCTTGTCAGTATGCTTCCAGCAGGCTCTCAGCAAAAATTTATCAGATTCCGAGATACTTACTATTTTTAGTAAGTGTGAGATTACAGGCGATTCGTCAACATTTTTGAGATTCCGACAGTCACACCACACTCAGAGTATATCAGACTGCTTGCATGCCAAATTTGAGCGAAAACGGACGACTTACTATTTTTAGCAGTCCGGTTTCCGGGACGAATTTCAGGGTGCAGATGCAGAGTTCTTCTTTGCATGTCTGCATATTCCTTCTGGGTTTTTCGAGACCTTCGCGATGATATAACATGCAAGACGAGGCGACCACTTTCAGGATTCAGCCTTCCGAGGCTATTTTTAGGGTTTGCATGTCAGGGTTTCTTTGCATGTCAATGATTCCCCTGATGGGTTTTTCGAGACCTACGCGATGGTGTGACATGCAAACAGAGATGATCACCCAGTAAGGAACTTGCTATTTTTAGTAGGTGTGCCCCGGCAGCCGCTTCCCAGTAGTTCAGAATCACGAGCTGATTGCAGTGTCGCAGAAACGAGAGCAAACAGAGTTCATTTGGGATGCATGCAAAGCGAATTAGGGTTTCCAACTTCGGAGCCTAAAAATAGGCGTCAAAAGTCAAAATCTTCGAAAACCGGTGTAAACCACCGCGATCAGCGTCCTTCAGGCTATCTGCTGGTGAAATTTCAAGTCAAACGGAGCACTTACTATTTATAGTAAGTCAGATTGGAAACATGCTAAAAATAGTAAATCAGTTGCATGCGTCGGTGTCAGCAGTCAGGTCACGTGGTGAGGAGCGCCTCATTAAAATTTCAAGTCAATCGAAGCAGTGGAGCCATCAGAAACATGAGGTTACTATTTATAGTAAACTACCTCTAGAAATGGGCTAAAAATAGCAGGGTGATTAAAAATGGCAGTGTTAACAGGACAACGAGGTCAGGAGGATGCAGTGTGCAAAGTTTCAGGTCGTTCTGAGCTTCCGAAGTGTGAAAATCAAGAGGCTTACTATAAATAGCAAGGCACGGATAAGCTAGCAGAAGAAGGTAAAAATGTCTAAGTCTGAGTTTCATCCAGCAGACACCTCCAAATGCGCCATGCTTGCCTTCAAGGTGATCAAAAATATTCTGTGAAATGAGTTCATCCTCCTGCCACCTCAAAATGCGCCCAAGGAGAGAAAAGGTCAAAGAGTCAAAGTTTTCATCCTCCTCTCACCCCAAAATGCACCCACCTTGAAGCATGAAATTTTTAAAAAAATGACTAAGTTAAAACTCATCCTGCACATATGTCTAAATGCGCCCATCCTTCACCCTGGCTGAAATGCGCCCAAGTCATAAGCTAGTCAAAGAAGTCAACTTTTTCATCCTGCATGAGGGGTAAAATGCGCCCAAAAAGGAGGCATGTGGGGACAAGAGTTAAGGCGTTGGAAAAGATTGCTCCTCCTACATGAAAATCCGCCCACATTTGAAGTCAACAAAGTCAAAGATTTCCATCCTCCTTGCATGCTCAAATGCGCCCAAAATGGGCCATGTAAAGACAAAAGGAGGGAATATTCCAAGAGGTGGTGTTGCATGTGTTTCATCCCTCATAGGCTCCAAAATGCGCCCTTGTTTTAAACTTCATCCTCCACCTACATCAAAATGCGCCCATGCAGGAATAAGTTAGAAGCAAGTCAACAAGGTCAAAGATTTTTGTCCTCCTCACCCCTCCAAATGCGCCCAAGTTTAGTGAGGTAAAAGTAAGTGAAGGTGGTAAGCGGGGTGAAATGTGATTAATGGCATGGTGAAAATAATATGCTAGGCGTCATCCCTCTTCAAGTGATAAATGCGCTCAAGGTGGTGGATGTTGGAGAATTTTCCTAAGGCGTGTGGAGTGTGAGAACAAGATGTTGGGCGTGGTTTTATCCTTCACACATGTTAATATGCGCCAAGTAAAGAGTAAGTGTGGTGGTGAGATAAAAAGTGCTAGGCGTTGGAAGTGGAGTCTTCTGGCAAGTGTAAAAGAGGAGAGGTTTAATATGCTAGGCGTGGTGAAATACAAGTTGTTGGCAAATATTGCTAAGGCGTTAAAGTTGCAAAGTGATAAAATTTCCTCTAAGGCATTGGAGCTCCAAAAATATTTTTCAAGTGTGAAGTTAAATACGAAGTGGTGGCTAGAAAATAAAATGTGCCAGGCATCTCTGTGAATAAAATTTTCTAAGTGAAGTTGGTATTTTCACAGGCAAAGTGGATCGAGCTGGATACAAAATTTTTACGGCAAAATTTTCCAAAGAGATGATTTCAAAAATTTCTAAGGCACAAAATATTTTCTCCCTTAGAAAAATGCTTAAGTTTGGAGAGGTGATGGAATTTTTTTCTTGAAGCACAGATGAGTCGCCTGAGTTGAAGTCGGTGAATGCCAGCTCCACGGGTTGATAAAAAATTTCCAAGTCAGAGCAAAATTCTCGGAGGGGATCGAAGAACGAGAACTAAATTGTTGAAAATTATTTTTTCCAAGGTTCAAAATTCCAGAAAATTAAATGAACCCGTTCGTTGGGTACCCATGGGTTCGATGCGTTCTGGAGAAAATTTTCTTCTGGGTATCGAAGATTATCAATGAGGAGTTGATTTTAAGGTCTTCCACAGCTTGTCGAGGATTCCGAGATGAAGATTTTAAATGGGCACCAGGTTGATGAATTTCCTAAGAGAAATTTTAAAATTTTCTAAGGCAAGTGTGAAGAAAATGTGTTTTCAAGGTGAAATTCTCCAGATAATGAATTTGAAAGGAACTGCCTAGGTGAATTTGCTCAAATTCTTCGTGAAGATAGTTTTCTTGAGCCAGAGATGAATAAAATCAAGGTTGTTAGAGCTCCAGCAGGTGAAATGAATTTCTTGAAGATGCAGTTGAAGTAGATGATACGCCCTTGAAGAGGATGGATTGAAAATTTGGCTAAGGCATGAAGAATTGGAACGCGAAGGCGATGAACGCTTGAAAATTAGAGCGTGAGGATCAGGTAAGTTAAGATTATATTATGAAGTGTTCTAATACCCCTCTCCTTGCTTGTTTTGCAGGAGAAATGTTGAGGCCAGAGCACGATGACTTGAAGTGGAAGCACGATGAAGATGAGTTTCAATCTCGAAGGAGAAAAGTTGCAAGAAAATGGCTAAGTGTTGAGACTTAGTATAACTCAAAGTGACGAAGATGAAGACCCTCAAGTGGAAGAAATCAAAGAACAACGCCAAGAAAGAAGATCGAGAACAGTGTGAACGCATCTACAAATGGAATCTTCTAGAAGGATGATGGTGGACATTATGGCGCATTTATTACCCCACTCTCCTCTGTGGCGGTTTTTAGGGCAATATTATTTAGGGCTGAGGTGGCACGATTCTGGCCACTCTATTGATTGTAACCCTAGCCGTCTTTTGGGACTTGGCTAGCTATAAAAGGGGGAGTCCCCCTCATTTGTAATTCATTAGAAAGTAGGCAGTAGAGAAGATTAGAATAGACATAGAGTAGAGGGATAGCTTAGAATAGCTTAGTATAGATTGATAGTGTAGTTTGAAGAAGAGGGAAAGTTTTCCCTTTGAAAACTTTGCAAGAGATTGTCGTGTAAAACTTTCATAATAAAAGATCTTTCATTGATGGTGAAATTCGTCTTTGTTATGGATAGCTAGCGAGGTTTCTTCATCCCTTCTACTTCAAGTAGCGTAGAGTAGCATAAATTTCATTTTCATGCAAGTAGAAGATAGAAATTGTGGAATGTGGCGTTTGATCTAAGCAACTTCGTCTATCCATACCACTAGTGTATTTGCTGATGGTGAATGCGCCTTGTGTGGTCAACTGGAAACGTTTGGGCCTAACTTCAATCACGTTTGAATGATGGTATGCGTCGTTGTGATGGTATCTTCATGTCAAGTGGTGGTTTGAACATCTTTAGTCATCTCCCTTGAAGATTGCACCGGCTCCGTGGAAGTTGTCCGATGCGAGGCAAAGCGAAGTCCGGTTAGAAGTTCGCTGAAGTTGAGCTCCATATCCCACGCCTTAGAATAGATTTAGACTCTTTTAACCCTACCCCATTTCAATTCAGTACTTTCCGGTTAGAATAGGAAACCCGAACTTCATAGACAAATCCTTCGAGCATTTGAATTCCTTTCTCCGCTGTTGAACAATTCCGTAAGTCCCCTTGAAATACCAGCAAATCACATCGAGCCAAACTGAGCCTATTCGCACTAAAGGAACCTTGGAGTTGAACGCACGAACTCTCTCGCAATCTTAGCGTGCTGGATACTTTGATCAAGAGAGGATAGGGAAGCCGTTGGCAACTTTATTCTGCGTTGGTGCGGTCACAAAAAACACATCAACACAAGGCAGATTGAGTTCATAGTCAAGAGCAGTTCGATATTGTTGAAGGCTGAGATTCATCTTCAGCGAGTTACATCTGATTATATCTGTGATAGCATCAGTTTATGGTGCATTCTCTTGGCCTCATTATCAGCCTCTATTGTAAAGGAGTTTCTCATTGTGATTCAATATATAAGTGATATATTGTTGCTAGGTTTTTCTCCCTCAAGTGGAGGGTTTGCCCAGGGTATCTGCTGTGTTCTTGTGTTGAATTTTGAATTAATTTTTTGTGCTCTAATCTGATTGTTGGCGTAAAAACTAACACCTCTGGAGTGCAGGTTTGTACGGACAGCTATGCACACTGCGTAATGAGTGCTCTTCAAATTAGGAGGGGAAGCTCCCTCGTAGTGCTGGAATGCGTGGAAAAGAAAAGTAATCTAAGTCCTATCTTTTTGTTCTCACCGAAGAGGCACAAGGTTAAGAAAACCAAGAACGTTGCAGCTAAGGATTTTCTGGTTTCGCAGATCATTAACTACAACTAAGCTAACTACTTTAAATCTATCCAGTTTCCTCAAGAAAACAGAGCATGAGGAAATGGAGCAGAGTTTGACTATCAGACGATAAACGTGTATAGATTCTCAACTTGAAGGCAAGGTGGCGCATCTATCAACTCAATCTAGACAAGTTTATTGGTAACAACATCACACGATAAACTGAATACGGATTCTCTACTTGAAGGCAAGGTGGCGCATCTATCATCTCAATCCGAATTAATTTATTGTTCACGACAACACGCGATAACCAAGTGCAGATTCTCTACTTGAAGGCAAGGTGGCGCAACTATCATCTCAATCTGAACAAGTTTATTAAGCACAAAACAGATTTCTCTAAACTATGGAAAGAATTCACCATGACAATCGCACGAAACCCTATGTGGCATAACAATTGATCATAATAGTAAAGACTCATAAAAAAGATTTATCATTACAATCGCATGAAACCTTATGTGGCATAACAATTGATCATAATGGTAAAGATGCACAAAACAGAAAGAATTCACCATTACAATTGCATGAAACCCTATGTGGCATAACAATTAATCGTAATAGTAAAGACACATGAACAAATACCAAAAGAGCAATATTGAGGGCAAGGTAGGCGTAGCATATATTTCTCTCTCAAGCAAAAGTTATTTACAAATGAGCAAAAGCTCTTATTTATATACATCAAAGTGTAGGGAACCCTAAAATCACCTTGAGTTAACTACAGTCTTGCAATGCATGCAAGATTTATTACTAAACCCTAATAAAGTAAACTATACAGTTAACTGGCAAACTACCATCAGTTAACCGAAACATCTAATCTAAAAATGGACAATTGTGCGAGCATGCACGTCCTTATTAAAAGCGAGTTAACTGGAAGACTACCATCAGTTAACGAAAAACCCTAAATGAAACTCCTAGTGTGTAAAGCTGATCTCAGAATAGATATGCATGAGATGAGACAGCGAGTCAACTTGAAAAGGTAACGCCAAGTTTAACTCTGTGTGTAATGTCTATCCTGAGAGGTGGGAACTGAAGTCTACTAGCCGTGATCTCGAGCAACCAACCCCTCAACAAGATTGTTAACTACATCAGCATCTAAATGTCAGCAACTTGAGCAATCTTGGCAATCTTTGCACACTCAAACTAGCATTTCACTGACTGGTAACTTTGGCGGCTCCATAACTGAAGTGATGGCCAACATCTCTTCTGCAGCTTGATACAAATCCGTCTCAACTTTTCTAACAAAATCATGATTAAGACCGATTTGGTCTTGAATTCAGTCTGTGTGTACTGTACTCTGAAAAACTCGCATGTTGACTATGAACTTGACTATGTTCTGACAAGATTTCTGGAAAGCTAAAAATAGCCTGCTGAGGCTAAAAATAGCCTATCAAAGGGTTATTTTCGGCGAAAATCTGAGATATGGGTTTTGTCCAGAAAAAGATTCTAAGACAACCTAGAACGTCAGAAATGCGAAAATCTAACTTCTACTCGACCACGCAAAGAGTTTTCAGTTGAGAAAATTAGTAACTCGAGAACGAATGTTCTGAAGTTAAAAATTCGTGAAAAATCAAACGCACAATTTTAACTCGAGGAAATTATATGAGAATGATCTAGATACTAAGACTTGTTGAATTTTGCCAATTTCAGGAACATGCGAATTGAAAACTGAGAGAAATCTGAGAACCAAGGAGGAAAAAGACGTTTTTTGTATGCTCTTCTTCAATGAAAATCGCCCTTGAATTCTTCAAATTGCGGACAATTGTGAACTTTATCCTGCAAAAAGATTTATTAGGTAAAATCGCCTCTGGAAATTGATGAAGATTTCGCCTTTGGATTAGAAAGAATTCGCCTTTGTTTTGAAAACCATGCATTTTCCCCTGAAATTTGCGCCTTTGTTCTGAAGAAATTTGAATTTCCCTTTGAAATTTGCGCCTTGAGAAAATACGAATTTATCTTAAATTTGAGAGTTCACCTTTTGATCTCTGAAGAATTTGTGAATTTATATTGAATGAATACGCCTTGGATCCTGAAATACACCTTTTGTTTGAAGGATTGCGAATTGCTTTAAGCCTTTCTTCTTTAAGATTTTCGCCTTTTGAAACTTGGAGAATTTGCGAATTCCTTTAGAAGTGCGCCTTTGTTTTTTTGAGAAACCACGAATTTATCCTTAAGAAATATGAATTTCCTTTGACAAAATTCACCTTTGAGAATTACGATTTTGCCTTTGAAGAAAATATGAATCTCTTTGAAAACATGAATGATAAATGAAGAAGGCGCCAAGTTTAAATAAGAAGAAATTCGCATCATCTTAGCAACTGCAAGAATTCAAAACCCTGACAAAAATAGAAGACCTCTGATTGGTTGCCTTTCAGTTGAACTGCTACTGACTCGGAAGTTTGAATTTAAATAAATAATAAAATATTTATTATCATGCAATTAGCAAAGGTGCCAAAAATAGAAAATCGCCATTTTAAATGCTAAAATTGCAAAATAAATATTAAATATTTTGAACTTCAGTTGACAATTCGAATGAAGCTTTAGGATTCACCGTTAGACTTCACCGATTCTGAAAAGTCATCTCTTGAGCTCATAGGCGTCCATTTGCTCAAGTTATTCCACTTTTATTAACTTCCTATTTTATAGCTGATGACAAAGTCACAACTGGCCAACTTCGACACTGATTTCCGGGTGACCGGGAAATGCTGAGACTGAACTGAGATATTCATCGGAAAGCCTGCTGAACAAGGAAGAAATGTCTGCTGGGAGACATTACTACAAAATCCATCATTTAACCCCCTAAAAAATTAGGCGCCCCTATTAAATTCATTTACGGGTTCCAGACTTAAACCATTTTCCAAAACTGCCATCTGACACTTCAAACGGCTGCTGACGGCGAACGGTGAACCCTGTTGATAGGAAACGAAGCTCACTGCATGCCTAGAGACATTCTGCATCCGACGACTATACGCATGACCTCTAAAAAGTTCATTAAGGGCCTCAAAAGTAAAAGCGCCCCTGGCTCTTAGTTGCACTGATGTCATTTTGACGAAAGTCGAACTTTCATCCAAGTACCCTACTTTGACCTCTGATATCTGGATCTGGGATGACCCGATTCGAGCATTATTTGTTTTAACGGACAACCAGAAGGGCCCACAAGAGAAGTCTTTAGAGGTGACGAAGCAAGAAAATTGCTTCTAAGACCTCAAAAACGCCAGTGCGTATTTTATTTAAAATATCCGCTCCAGACTTGGCCATTTTCCGGATATCTTCACTTTTCAGTATTTCACCAAAGATCTCGCACGCACGAGCGTTTGCCAAATCCTGAAGGCTGACGGCTAGGCTCGTTGAGTAGATAAAGTAATTACGCTCGAAAGCCGTGAAGACTTCGAATGCGAACGACCTCATCTGACAGGCCTAAAGGCTAGGCGCCTCCGGACTGTAGAAATACACTAAAAACTTTATGTTGGTCCGCCCGTGAAATTACGTGCTTGGTAGAACCCCTGCCACGATCACTTGAAATGTCGGATCGACAAGCTGGATGGTGCATCGCGGAGCTGGGCTAGAGTAGTACTGATGTCAAGAAGACTTCGTCTGCAAATTCTCGCATCTTAAGGGTCCTTTTAACCAGCGCCACTGGGCTGTACTTGCACTGGGAACCAATGGAGAAGCTCAGAAATGTGAAAACTCCATTATAAGCTGATCTTCAGACAACTGCTGCTAGAGCTCTGAAACTCAGATGACTGTGTTTGATATCTCGTCGGATAAGCAGACTAGTTGAGAACAGATTAACTGTATCCACTATCAAAAATGCCAAGATTTACCCCCTCTTTAAGATGGGCGCCCTCAGGCTAGAGTCGCACTTTTGCCTGAAAAAGACAAATTTCTCATATCTTGAACTTTGAGAATTTCAACTTCAAAAGCTGTTTTCCAGAGCTGTAGGTCTCGGAAAGCTTCACTAGATAGCTCATTGGATAGCCAGACTGATTCTGAAGAGATTGACTGTATGCTTGAGCACTTTCCACAGAATCTTGACCTTCAAAAAGTTGGGCGCCCCTGAGCTATAGTTGCGCTTTTCTGCTTTTCTCTGAGAAATCTTCATAATTTGACCTTTAAAATCATCACCACGATCACTGAAATGACCATGTGCAACGTGAAATGCTGCCGTGAAACGCTCCTCTATCGTGAAAAGCTCCATTCTGAGTCTCTGCTTCAGGTTCTAATCAATAAAACCGACTTTGACTGACAAAACATTGACAAAAACTCCATGCTTGATATTACCCAAAATTGTGTTTTACATCATTTTAGCAAAGTTTAGACTCTTTTATGCAAAATGCCTTGATGAAGCAAAAAATTTGATTTGGGTACAACACTGATCATAAAAACTAACACTATGATTATAATTATCATTAAGAATATTAATTGTATTGCAAATGTCACCATTAAAAATAAAAGTATAAATTTAATATTATTATAATCCTAATATATATATATATATTTGAATATGTTACAATAAAATCAAAATATAATAAACAAGAAACATTTAAAATGCATAAAGTATGCTAACAGCTGCAAACATAAGGCAGCGATTAAGTCATGAAGGAAGGCAGCGATCAAAACAAGAAGGCACAACCCTCCACCCTAAAAAGGCATCTCCTCTCCAAAGCGGAAGATATAAGATGAGGTAAGATAGGGGGAAAGGAGGAGAATATTATAAGAATATTACAATCAGCAAAACATTAAAACCTAGTCTGTAATAATTATCCAAGATCATTGGTGGGAGTAAGGAAAAGGAAACAAGACAGAAAATAAATAAAATAAAGAACATACAAGCAGATCGATTAGAAAACTGGGAAGATAAAAGGAAAGGGTAAGTAATGTGTTACGTTTTAGAGTGTATTAAATAATCTAGTTACTCTATCATTTCAGATTATATTAGATATAATATAGTTTCTCTATAGTTCTGAGTATATTAAATAATATAGTTACTTCATAGTTTCAGATTGTAATAAATAATATAATTACCCTAGAGTACTAGATTATATTGAATAATATGATTGCCAATATATATATATATATATATGATATGCATATTCGGGTCAAGATGGGTATTCTAAAGTTAATTAATTATATATATATATATATATTTGAGAAACATATACACATAATTTATGATTATACAATAATGATACTTGCAGCAATTATTAAGCCTTACAAGTAATGATGACTAATATAAAAGTAGAACTTTCCTCATCCTATGATCAATCTTGTATAAGGTTGAAGGAGGTAAGTAAGGAATCAGAAAACGTGGAGACATACAGCAACTCAGGTGATGTACCCACTTAGCAATAATATTTAGCATATTTTGGATATAAGAAATTAACATAGCTAATCTAATTATTGGTGTAATGCTTTCTTTAGTGTTATCATGATGAAATGATATTAATATGGACTTAAAGAATCAAATGATAAATGAAAATGTATTTAATTGTTGCTAGACTCATTAACTGCATTATAATGGGCCTCTTTGCATACACTATTAGGGGAATACACATAGGATAATAATTTAAGGAATTCACTCATAGGACTGCATTTAGTTTTGTTTGATGCTGAATCTTATATTCGATAAACTGCATTGTCATGATTAGAAAATAAGATCATAAGAATGGACATGAATATATTAACTGGCTACATCTACTTGTGCATAGTTGATACATTTCCTTAAATACATCTCATTTGGTTATATGCTCATGCTTATACTCATAATGCATAATGAATATAGATGAAACTATAATAAGTGCATTTTCATTTGATTGTGTAAAGATTGTCTGCTATGTGCTTGTAAACCTATTAGGATGGGCGAAACATGGGTGAAGTGGCTTGCCTAAAAACCCCATTTTCAGCCCCTTAGGCCCTTGACTAGGGATTGGGTTATAGAAAGATGGGGGTCCCACCTAGGTCTCTGCCCCTTAGGCCCGAAATACAAGATTGGCCAAGAGGAGGTGGTAGGCCTTAGGCCACTTGGACTCTATGGTTCCTTTCCCCTGATAGGACGAGTGTCTTCCAAGGTGTTGCCATGAGTGGAGTATGCAGGTACTAAGCCCCTAGGCAAGAAGGATTGTGATGGACAACCTCTTGAGCTTTACATGAGGGCTTCAGGGCGGATCCACCTATGGCACTCCTCTTATGTCTTCATTATTGCCTTATGACTATGAATATATTTTTGGATATCTAGATATTATTGCTAGCAGATATATGTGTATGTGGAAATGTTATTAAATTGGTGAATGCAGATTTCAATCTAGGGTTATTTCATTAGAGAAACACATTTCTTTTGGAAAGAAGAGACCCTGAACCTAATCAACAATCGAATTCTAGGGCAAACAAGCAAATTCAAGAGCAAGGCTAGGTAAGGGACATTACAGCTAGATTGAAGTTGGTTGGTAGCAACCAAAGCCAATCACAATTGGAAAAAGAATATAATCTTTATTGAGAACAAGTATCGGAAGTATATAATCGATTTAAAGAACCAAGCAGTCAGTGAGGAAGAAGCTTACTCAGATTTGTCAAATTCAAACTCCAAAGAAGAATGAATGGAAAAGCAGGATTAATGTTCAATGGAACCAAACAGTGAAGGGATTTTGGAATTACAGCCATGTTGGAAAGATGAAACAAAATCTCTTTGAAGCCTATTTCACTAGCAAATGGAGGACTATTAGGTATTTCCATCAAACTGTAATTTTATTGAAGCTATACAGATCAGAAAAATGTTGGACAATTTATGTGTATCGGATGCAATACAAGGTTTGCAAAAGATAACACTTTTCATTCCAATGGAGCCACCCAATTTTACTAAAGATCACAAAATTAATGACGATACGTCATACAGTACTACTAGTAAAATATTTGATCTAGAGCATACGGATACTTGTTGTCAAGTCAAATTAACTTCACAGCAAACTTATGATAAAGGGAAAACTATCGAACATAAGTTTTTTGGGATCAGAGCACAAAAAACTAGGTGGGCCCCACATGAGAAGAATGAAAAAAATAATGACAATAAAGTTTGAAACAAATAAATATTAAACCCCCTTATTTTACCACCATACAATATTTAATATCCTCACACACTATGCCTCTCTCCCTATGCATGGTACAACCTCCTCTGCCAATCATACAATTTCAAGAAAGTTCATCAACCATACAACCATACTGTTCAAGGGTCTATTGTATGCCATACACACACCTACATATTTTTGTCATATGTTACTAATCAAATTTCGTTGTAGGCCATACAATTATTATCTTTTCCATCATACCTTTCTATCATATGTTGTACACTCTCACTCCACTCATGCCATATGTCCTTGAGGAAGTCCCATTGTAGGTGCCTGTTTGAATACCATTATACATTCTTGTTCTAATGCTGCCATACATCCCTTGCTCAGTCTGCAAACTCCACTATATGCTATGTAATCTCTACTTCTTGCTACCGTAGACCTCAATCACTGTACGACCTACACTTGGTATAGAGCCGCTTTTCCATACATTTTAGTAACAGCCACTCTCCAACATCATACATAGTCGAGCAAAGACAAAATACACCCCTACTACAATGCTATCTAGGCTTAGCAAATGATTGGGTGCAGCATTCTTAGCTTTCAATGTGCAATCAAATGAGGTCCATTGGTTGGTTAGTTTGAAGCATTATTCACATGTTGGCATACATTGGTTAAACACTCCAAAAATTCTATTTTTTCGCTTTATAAGCATTGTTTTTTGCCTCTTAAAATATCATGAAATGAGGTGCACCATGAAGGTTTGTGTGGTTTTGAAGGTCTTCATTTGGGTGCTACCCCCAGACCCCACAAGGGGCACTACCCCTTGACCCTGTTGGAGACGTTGCCCCTAGGCCCCACCAAACTCATTTGATTTGCCAAATACTCTCCAATTCTAAGTTTGTGAACTATGCTTCCAAGTTTTCCTACAAGTTTTCATCTACAAAATCGTCATCAAATTGGAAAATCTTCCCTAAAGTTACTTGATGCTTACTTGTTTTCCTTATTGTTTGGAAGATGAATTTTTCTTTTGGGGGGGATGATGTTTTGATAATGTGGTTTATCCGACTATGTATTAATTGTTTGTCAGCTTTGGGTAATTATAAGCACTGATTGGTTGATGGTTGTGTTCCTCTTGGCAACCATCAGGTCCTTTAAATAGATTTAGTATTGTCAAGCAAAGCAGTAGGATCTAGTTGGATCCAATCCTCAGCTGACTATCTCTAGTCTACTTCTATAATAAGTTCATGTGCAAATAAAGATATACTTTTACTCCTCTATCTACTATCCTGTAACGTCCCCATTTTGAGCGAGCATTAGAGTTTGGTGGTTTAGCCTATCATTGGGTCCTCATAGGCTAATCAAGGTGATTAGAGGGCCCAAAGTTGGAGTTAACTAGCTCCTCAGTTGGCAGTTGGTTGTGTTTTCACCTCCAAATCCTTTGTATATTCTGAGGCTTGGTTATTCAGGGGTTTCTAGCTTCATTTGTGTATACTTACTGTTTATAGTAAGTCAATTGGATGATAGAGGCCAACCTTACTATTTTTAGTAAGGCACCCTGGTGAGCAGAGAATGCAGTGGGCTACCTCCTGGTGCAAATGAAATTCATTTATAAGGTTTATTTATGGAGTTATAATATTATAATTATTATTAAAGTTATACTTTAATAATAATTATTAAAGTATACATCATTAAATGATTATTTGACTTTATTATAAAAGTTATTAAATGATTATAAAGTCAAATTTTAAAGTGCATATATTAATGACTTATATTGACTTTATAATAAAGGTGCATTTAATGTTATAAAGTCAAGTCATTATAACTTTATGATGGGTGCCCACTTTGAGGATTTAATTAAAAAGTGACAAAGGCATATTTTAATATATTTTAATGATTATATTGCCTCCATATGAAATCGACCTCTTGGGGAGAAGTAATAAAGGCTTTTTGAAAGGACAATTCATTCATTCTTGAGCATTTTATCAATTTGGCTTTGTGCTTTGCATCTTGGAGGTGGAAACTAGGGTTTTCAGCTGCAACGATCTTGGAGAGTGTAGCTTCTTCTTGAATTGAGCTTTCCAAGGGTGTGAAAGATCGTTTGAGGATTGCTAGACAGGTGGCTTTGCTACAAAAGTCACATTCCACTTAAAAGTGGAGATTTATATCAGTTTTTACAAGGGTTTATTTGCAGATCAGAAGTTATGGAGATAATTATCATTGAATATATTTATTGTTGTTGATGATCTCCTTTATTTGGCATGTGGGAAACTTGTTTTGCATATCTGAAGAGATTACTTTCAGAATTTCTAAGGGTTTGCGATCAAGTCGTACTTGCTGTGAAGAAATTATTGCTGCTATCACTCCTTAAACAGCCACGTGGGGGAGTTTGTGAAGTGTCTTTAGCATTTGTGGAGGCCGTACTATCTACATAAGCTGGACACATTGCTTCATAGCTAGAAACTACTAGCTGTTGGTGTATAAACTTCCTTCAATTGGGGCATCTAAGTTTGGGTTACCAGATTTCAGCATTTTAAAAGTGGATAACTCGTCATTCATTACCAGGCGTCCATTTCAAGAGGTTGACAGTTGCTGATAAACATTCCAGATTTGCATTTTGTGCCTGGCATTAAGGGTATGAGTTTATTGTAAATGAAATGCAAAGGATTAACTTGTGTTGAAAGTATATTGTTCATGGCAAAGTTACTATAAATCTGATTTGAGACATTACAACATTTACTCAATATATTATTTCATTTGTGCATTTGTATATGTTATCGGCATTTCTTTCTTTCCTGGCACTATCTCATTAAAATCAAACAAAGCAAAAACTTTGAAAAAACAACAGATCAAACAAGGCAGAAAATTTCAGTTAGTAAGTGTCCACCTGGGGTGGGACATTACATATGCATAATTAATCCTATTCATTATGTCAAGTATTCACTTATTGTCATGTCCCCTTCTAGTTGACATCTCTCAAAGCACAGGATTAGCCTATTATGCGACCCTCGTAGGCTGATGGGATGGATAGAGGGTCTTGATGGAGCTTGGCTCAGCTTCAGATTGTCAGTATTTGATCAGTTGGCTTTCGTTCGGGCTCATTCGGACACTTTTAGCCTAAGTTGCTATTTTTAGCAGTATTCAGCACTCAGCATGGGACCCCTGCTATTTTTAGCAATATGGATGGATCACGTGCAGAATCACTTTCTTAGTCGACAGCTTCAGACGGTTCGTGCATCGGGTGAATATTGAGAGAGATATTAATATTTAATTGAATTAATTAAATATTAATTAATTGGAGCATATAATATAAAGTTGTAATATTTTAATATTATGACTTAAGTGATTTTGATGAAGGGGTCGCCCATCATGGAAGGGGCCAATTGATGATTATAATTTATAATTAAAAATTTGGTTGGAGACTATTGAAAGATTAAAATAAAAAAGTTCGAATTATTTTAATGATTCCCTATCTTTAAGGAATTCGCACTTTTCAAAGGATAAAGGGTTTTTGCTTGGAAATTCGAGGCATTATGATTGGAGTTGTTGAAAATTGATCAAGTTTCGTCAAGAGCACGGAAGCCTAGGGTTTCAATCTCAGAGCATTGGGGAACGAGCCATCTCCAGTGAGAGCGATTCAGAGGGTGTGAAATATCATCCGATTTATTGCCAGGCAGAGGGATTTCTTCATTCAAAAGAAATTACAGAGCATTCAGAGATCATTTTCCATCAGAGTTTTGTTAAGGGTTTCATCCAAAGGAGATTTCTTCATCTAGGCGCATATTCTAATTGAAGTCAAAGATCTCAAGAAGAGCCGTACTTTGCATTTATTGCTGCTGCTGCAGCCGTACCATTATTACAGCAGGTCGTACCATCAACAAGGCCGTACTTCTTCTTCCAAGAGAAACGCCTTCTCTTTTGGCTCTAAAACATCATTGCATTGGGCGCAGGCACTTTCGGGTTCACTTGCCAACATCTGTCAGGAGGGGAAAGCAAATATATTGGGAGCCGTGCCTTTCTTCTTCATCATCTGGTGACTGCAATCAGCAAAACCAGGTTTTCAAATAATATTGTTTTCTTAGTTGCATGTAATTGGATCTTCATTATAATCATCTCAGAAGAATAATAAATAGTCTGGCATCCATTTTCTCTATAGATTCTATAGTTTACAGAGTTGAATGATTTTTATTGAATTTTATATCAATTTATTGCAAAATCGCCACTTCCTTTATTCATGCAAAAACCACAAAAAAAACCAAAAAACTTCAGAAAACAAACAAAAATAGTCAGATTCAGAAATAGGGGAAACAAGGGGTTTCTACACTTATCAAATAGGAGAGTAAACAGTAGACCTTTCAAACCTAGTCCATGATGCTGCGAATTATTTGGGATAGTCAAATTATTTGGCACAGCTATGTAATAGTGCAGGCAGCAACATCTCCTTAGCTTCACTTCCTCCAAATTCTTTACAGCAACCTTAAACTAAGCAACTAATTGTTTTTTCTCAACATATGACTAGCCCTTATTGATTCCTCATGCCTCTTACTCTCAATTGTCACGGCTTACAAGGGAATCTCTTCAATATGGAGCGGCTACTTCAAATGAACCTAACCTCACATAATACCCAATGCCAATCTCATATTGGTGTGGCCCCATCCCTAGTGCAAATGCCTGCAAACCCATTAGCACAGCTTGTACTCTTCTTTGGAATGGGCGGCTACTGTATTCAACTAAAAATAGGAAATTTAAATGAACTCTAATATTTCTCCTTGCTCTTGAATTAGAGTGATTAGTATTTTATCTACAAATGTAGTCGATAAATCTCTCCTCTTCAGCACAATCTTGAAATGAGGATTTCTCCACAAACTCCAAACATTCGACACACATGTGAATCCTGTAGGAGGGTTTTTGTCCTTGAAACCAATCTTGTCATAGGGCTCCAAAGTTACAAATGAAAAATGCCAAGAATGCACTTTCTCACCTCATTTCCCCTTTTCTACAATTTTTAGAAATAGTTAAATATTTACCCATAGATTTTTATTTCCTCTCCAAAAGTAACTTTGTAATTTAACTTTATATTTTGAGACCCATAAAAGTCACTCTTTAATTAAACTATCCAACTTAATAAAAATAATTAATTAAATATAAGCCTTTCGAAAATATAACTTTATTTAGACAACTTAATTTAATTAATTAGTTAATTATTCCCTTTTTACATCCCAAATAGCTTAAAAGAATTAAAATAGGCTAAGGGTCTCTAACAGTCGCTTATGCTTGCAAAGGGGACATCACACAAAAACTCTTCTATTATTTACACACTCCAGTTAGTAGGTCAAGATGATAGTTTCTCTAATCAAAAAATACACTTCTTCAAATTTCTAATCAATACATTCTTGCTAATAGAAACTATTCTCCAATGGAATTTGTATATAAAAATTAAATTAATAATCCTTCATGATCTAAAGCTATTACCCTAATGTTTCTCTGAACATTTGCTCCACAACTATTTCAATGGATAAACATTTCACACACAGTCCTAGAGATGAGACCAGTCTATTGTAATCTGTCAAAAAATAATCATATTGGAATTTGTTGAATTTCTGAGATTAATTAGAAAAGGTTTAATTAGGGTTTTTGTATAATATCTTTATCAAGTATAGAACATTTTGAATACAACTAATCCTCTTTACTTGTATTGATATTCAGTGGCCCTGCTTCAGATATTATATTCACTTCTCCATTGAAAAAGAGAAATACTAATGAGTATGATGGAAATTTTTGGATTACAAGTTCATATGAGGAGGAAGAATTAACTATACATAAAATTATTACAGGTCAACTTGGACATTTGACAGAATGTAAAAGGTTCCATTAAATAACCAAGCAAGATTCTCTAAATTCTCAATAAATATGAAAATTTTGAAAATGGTCTATCTAAAGGTAAATCATATACCATGCTGATCCTTTCAAAACTAGATATGAACATTTTTTGCATCGCCAATGAGTTTCCTTATTAATATGGAAAGAAGAAAGAAAGTATTACTAATGTGCACAAAGACCAAAGTAGTTCCATGAGACCTTTTTACTACAAAGAACTCAGAAGCAGAAAGCTACCTTCTTGATCTTCCTGCAAAGCAATGCACCAAAACACCACTTCCCTCCTGCTTAGCTTCATCAATGAAAGTGAAACACTCCTCAAAATGTTGCTCTAGATCTGTATCCACGCTGTCAAGTACTGAAGATAATGAAGGCTTTTGCTGTTAGATTTTAGTGAATAAAGGCAATTTCAAAACAAGGTGGAGTTTCCACAGTCTGGAGTGTAGAAATCATCAGAGTATTCTAGCTTTTTACAGAAGGTAAAAGAATCTAACATCCCCAATTTTCACAACAGTGTGCCCCATATATATGAAATGCAAAAGATCAAAAGTAAAACAGGACACACAAGAAACAACTTAAGTTTCTTCCAGGATCATATTTATCTCCAGTAAACTGCAGTTCTAATCATGGATGAAAAATTACATTAACAGAGAGAAAATCACCATAATGTTAGTTTGTGTGATTATGAAAATATTAAACGAATGACTAAGAAAACAGAAAATAGACATTACAAACTATGCTTTGAAGCTTAGTTTCCAAGAAACTTCAATATACAAACGAGAACACATCTCCATCCCCATACCCACAATTTTTGGTGACTAAATAGCCATAACCTTATTAACTTACTTACATGTCCTAATTTTAATGGCATCCCCTTCCCCATACCTATACCCCCACATCTCCAGGTAACTATGCTTTGCACTGAAGCTTATTTTACAAGCTTCCAAAACGAGGTTTCAAAGGCTCCTAATATTTATAGTTGGAGAAATATATCAATTTCTATACATATGTTGTTTCCGCAATGCACCATTATGTAATATCATTTTCTGGGAATCAACTGCATTAATATTGAGTCAATCTTCATCCTAGAATGGTCTACAATGAATTGCTGAAGAGACATAAAATATATTCAGTATAAACTATAAAGTATAACTATAAACAAATATGCAAATTTAACAAACATTAGGAGTACAGGAGAGATATTTCAATATATTGTAATAAATTTCAGAGAAAACACCTAAAACATACCCCAAGCAAATCTGAAGATTCTCCCAGAGCATACAAATGAATACATGCAGAGTGTAATAAACCAATATGAAACCAACAAAAGAGTAGTATTACTGACCTTCAATTTTCTTGTATTTGAAATCATTTGGATATGCAGGTTCCAAAGCATTTGCCACTAATAGGACATGAGTAACATTCAAACTCTTTAACATTGATTTATTTTGGGCTGCTCCAACAGAACCAAGAAAGAGACCCTGAAAAAGAAATAGTCACTTGTTTATAGAGTATGTGTGAATGTGAAGCTTAACTAACATATCCACTTTCCTTGGACCGTTTTAAGAAAACATTGACAACCTTAAGACACAGTCAATATGTTCCTTTGTCATGTTCAAATGTTTTAAGAAAACATAATGGAAAATTAAAGATATGAAAAATTTCCACAGTCCATGATAAAATAGCTTGTTATTTCTGGATTAGACCATGTAAACATTTTTTTCATCAACGTTTCAGACCATACTCCAGGATACATCATTGGGATGAACTGCTAGAAAAGAGAATTGAAAATCTTAATAAAATCTCGTACTGTTTAGAGAATACTAATATGTACTGTGAGCATCTTTATTACCAAAATTCCTGACAAGAAGAGTGGAACTAGTGTAGATAACTTTTGATTGTTGCTTACAATCAGGAAACAAAAGCTTAAAGACTTCATAATATTGTTAATAATCATACTAGATTACAGTTAGTAATATAATGTTGTCATTAATGAAAAGGCAGGATTTAGTTCCTTTTTATCAAAAATATAAGTATTGAAGTGTTTTGTTCCTAAACACAACGTATTTTATTTTTTTATTATGTAATGTAAATGAGTTATTTTGTTAGAAAGGTCATAAATCTCACATTATGTTATGTAAGTGGTGGTGAGTAGTGTTGTTAGGTGGATCATTAATAAAGGTAGGTGGCTTATATCAAATGTTATTAGTAGATTCGTTGCATCTGAGGATTGTGGTTATGTAGTATCTTGTGTTAGAAGTTATTCCTATAATGTCCCCTTTTCGATAGCCACCTTGAAGGTCATTTAGCCTTTATTTATTCCTGAAGGCTAAACAAGAGAAATAAGGGAGTAAGTATTAAATTAATTATTTATAAAGTTATTTCAATAAAGTAAAATTAAAAGATGACTTTATATTTAATTAATTTAATAAAGTGACTTAAAATAAATATTATATCATAAAGTCACTTAAGGGAATAAAATAATAATATTTCTATAAGCTTCTTGAAAAATCATTGAGAAATCTTTATAAGAAGTTGTTGACTTGGCATTTGGGCATGCTTGATTTGGATTTCATTTCTCATTACCAGTTTAGTAAGAAAGTTTGAATGCTTTGCTTGCTTAAAGGTTTGAAGACTTTAAAGTACCAGGTTCGGTTGTGAAAGATCAACCCTAACTGGAATTGTTGAGGAATCCATCCATGGTTTCTACATTGTGCTACATTGGAGAAATTATCAATTGCAATAGCTGATGTATTATTGCAATTCTGAGTAGAGGTTCTCTTCATGCAATAGCTGATGTATTATTGCATTTTCCAACAGCTGGTTTATTGTTGCAATGATTTAGGGATTTTACATTAGAGATTTGCAGCAGTTGAGGTATTGTTGCAAAATAGTATTGGTTATTGAAAAATTTTGTGGCCTTTGGCCAAATTTGTGGAGCTTTGAGGAAAATCGATTTTGGAGGAATATTTTTGGCATTTTGGGGATTTCATTTTCAGACCTCTTGGAGTCGATATCTTGCAGATTGGAAACAATTACAACAGGTCGATTTGTGAAGGTTATTATTGCTTGTGAAATCGTGGGTTCATAGCAAGAGTAATCGCAGCTTAGAAACATTTTAATACAATAACATTGGTATCGATTGAAGAAGGAAAAATTCAGGGAAAAATCGTGGCCTACACCAGTCAGATTACAGCCCACAGCAACAACATATTTAAGCAAGAAGAAATCGTGGAAGGTTAGGTTCTTGAGGCGCTACATAAGGGTGTGAAGATTGGTCAGCTAGAAGATAAAAATCATGGAGCTGCATTGCTGCCATCGCTCCATTCCAGGTTCACATTTCAGTGCATTTTAGCTTGCATTATTATATCAGTTGTAATTGCTTCCAGGCAGCCTTTGTCATTTCAGTGTTGGCAACATATTAATTATTGCATATTTCATATTATCATTGTAAATCGTTCCATATAAGGGCAATCAGCTGCATATTGTAATTCAGTTGGGAGGCAACATTGGCAATTGAATCACAAAGAAGTTTAGAAATTGCATTACAAGTGTTTGCTGAAATATGTAATTGCTGTAGCTCTCCATTTGCACGAATAGCTTGCATACTAAGTGTTTGGTAAATTGTCTATGAGCTGCAGATGTCATTTTCAGTTACTCATCATTATTGAAAAAGCCAAAAGATACTTGCATTTGCATCTCCATTTAGTTTCAGTTACTTAGATTGTTTGCTATGTTGCATTAATGACCATTGGCTGTAGTTGTACATCAGCCATCATCATACTGTTTGGAAATCTGAAAATGCTTGTATTTGCACCTTTAAATTCATTTTAGTCAATAGTTGAGTCTTTAATGCATTTGAAATCAACTCATAAACTCAAAAACCCGAAAGAGCAATCAGTTATCAACAGCAAGGAGATTGTGTGCCAACCGTTTGACAAAATTCCTAAGGTTGCAAACTGAAAATTTAGAGCAGATTCAGCAAGGTTCATTACAATTCCATTTGTTAAAAATACGTATCCACCTTCTCATTAGGTATTCAATCAATCAATCATAATACAAGTTCTCATATAAACATAAATATATGTATTTTCTTATATTATTTGGATAAGTATTGTCTCCATTGTTTTATTTGATTTGCAGATGCAAACAACATTCTAGGGTGTCCAAGTGTCCCCATTTTCTATCTTTGTGTAGTTGTGCTTCCTAGGATTGTAGGTACACTATTGTTGGACTGAGTATTACAGCTACAAATTATGTAGTTTTATCTATTTTCTTATGTACACTATAGGTGATATCAGAGCCAGTTTCAAGTGTATAGGGCAGAAATAAAGCCATGTGCTGCATGAGCGGTAGCTTTATGCTGGGGTAATGGATTGAAGTGAGGTTATTTTTCATGGGGAAATAGATTTAGCTAGCTCCAAATATAAAATTTGTCACTTTTGGAGCTGTTTATAGAGAGATATACTTGCTGTCTTGGAGTTGTATGAAAAAACAACAATTTTTCATATCTCAATTTCCACATCATAACATTCAGCTCAAACATTTGATTGTTCTGTTTTCTTGATTGAAATTGGGTCCAGTAAGCTTTAAAATGAATGGAATTTCATCTATTTTCATAAATTATATAAATGGAAAAAGCTTTGTAATTTGATACATATTTTTCAGTCCAAAAACCTAGGTAACATAAACATGGTTGAGAAAAGAAAGAATGGCATCTTTAAGTTTAAACAAAGTTAAGAGAGAAGTTCTACAAAAAATTACAAACATATTTGATAATTCCATTGCATATATGCATTTTTTTTTTATGTGAAAAGAAGATTATAGGAAAGAAAAATATATAGATGATTTGATATGGAAGATGATTGCAGTGAATGGTATCAAGATTTCTTCTTCTTAAATGAGAATAACTTGTTCAAGATTCTCTTCTATGAGGAAAGTTATCTTGCACCTGTATCTGATAATCTCCTCTCTTGTATGATGATTTTATTTATGAATTTGATGCACAAGAGGTGCATGAAATCCTTCAATTTCTCTCTAATGGATCATGAATGCTTCAAAGTGAACAATTTAATAAGAGGAATGGATTTGCGAAAAAAGTTGAGAAACATGGTCTCAAGGCTAATCATGAATTATTCATGGAGGAGTCAAGAGAGTGTTAAGCATATATATTCTCCCATAGAAACATTAGAAGATAAGGTTGATATGTTTAGATAGGTCTCACTTGGATTCACTACAAAAGTTGTAATATAATATTCTCTCCATCACCACATATCTCATCGCACAAGTATGTGAATGGCATATTAGATGCTTTCTCTACCCATTCAAGTGGTTCATAATACATATCATCTTCTCCAAGCTAAGGACAAAGAAACTAAAGAAGAAGAAGAGGGCGCATGGGGAGCTTCCATTTGGTCCTCAATCTTTGGGGCCAAGGCTTCCCAATGGAGAAGGAAACACAACATATTTTGCTATACAATACAAAAAAAAAATTGTTATAAAACTCATATTTAGTCACATTTATGTAAATTGTAGTAAATAATAGTGTTAGGCAGAACATTAACAATGGTAGGCAACTTCCCCTATTTATGGGGCCGGATGGGTTAATCTATCTAAGGGAGTTAGAAAGGATATTAAATGGGAGACTCCGGAGGAAGGGTAGCTAAAGATCAATTTCGATGGTGCAGCTCATGGCAATCTGGGGTTGGTTGGGACTAGGTGTGTCATTAGAAATCATGAAGGAAGGATATTATGGCTGATTGGGAAGAAGGTAGGAAGATCCCAAGAAGAACCAACAATGAAGCCAAATTCTAAGTGGATTTACTAGGATTATTGACAGGAAGGAAATTAAAATGCGAAAAAATCCATCTGGAAGGAGACTCGCAACTTGTGGTAAATGCAATTCAGGCAAGGCAAACACCAAATTGGAAACTAGGAAAGTGGCTAAGGCAAATTAGGGAGGTAATAAAATTGTTTAAAGAATTTTCCATATCGCACATATATTGGGAGGGGAACGATTTAGCAAACAATGTAGCAAAAACGGCAATGGAAATGACAAAGGAGGAAATAGAAGTCACATCAATAGGGGATTGGCACGCTTTCTACTGCCAATCTGGAGGTTTACAGGCTACCTCTCACACATAAACATGCGCAAACAAGGTGGCAACCATCATGGATCATTAAATCTGGACAAGGCGGGTACAATTGATCACTCGTGAATTATTACGCCTAGCCTATATTAGCAATGAACAAGTGGGAATCACCGCAATGTAACAAACAATGGAGAGCATGGATACTTACATTTGTCTAGTGTCAAGGAAACAACGGATGGATCTTTGCCTTGATGGAGGAAGCGAGAGACAAACAAGACAATGTCGAAGAGGGATGGGTAGGTTTGTTTTTTGTTTTTAGGATAGTAGTATGAAGGAAGACAATGTTAGCGAAGTTATTGAGGGTAGGGCGTTAGAAATATGAGCCAATTTTGGGATTTTGGCTCCATTTCAGAAATGTATTCACAGACTTCTCTGCCCATTCAGGGGTTGGCAATGTAATTTTTTTGATATCAATATATGGGTGTGGCCCTGTAGTGCCACATTAACCTATCAAAAAAAAACAATGGTAGGCAGCTTATATAAAAAAACTGCTAGTAAATGCATTATATATTGCAGTTATGTAAGAGCTTATCTTAGATGTTACTCCAATTACTATAAATAGGAGGTTACCCACTCACTATGTAATCAATCAATAAATCATAGTTTCACATCAACATAATTAAGTGTTTTATTACATTATTTGGAGAAATATTTATACTTCCTAAATTGTTTTATAAAATTTGCAAGTACAATCCATATTATTAGGTGTACAGGTGCCCCAATTTTCTATCTTTATGAAGTTGTTCTTGCTAGGATATCAGGTTCACTACATAAAGATGTCATAAAGAAAGAGAGTAATGGATATGGAATTTGAATGAACTCAGAATTGCATATTAGGAGATGACTGCAAGAGGCTCCACATATTGGAGTGCATGTTTCTAAAGCAGAAAAAAAAGTTGGAAATCATGCTTAAAGAAAAGACAAATATGTTATATACTAATTTAGAGGTAGTGGAGGAATATGAGTTGCCAACCATGTGAAACAAATTTAATGGTAAGAACAGAAATTAAATAAGCAAGTTGTTTTGTTTGCTAAATATGTCAAATATGTTTAATGTCTAATGTTTTCAATTTATTCAAACCGTGTGCTTTTGAGTAAGGTAAGGCAAAGCAATGTAAATGCTAACAAAAATGATTCTAATATGAAAAACAAACCTAGTTACTTTAAAGAATGCTAAATACTAAAATACTTAAAATTAAAAATAAAACTAGCATTTTAAAAGTATTGAAATAGATTATATTGAACAAGACGCCTATGTCAACAACAAAGATTTCAAATTTATGAAAGGATAACAAAAACTTATTCATTCATTTGATCTCTTTCTTAACAAAATTTGAACAAGACGCCTATGTCAACAACAACAAAGATTTCAAATTTATGAAAGGATAACAAAAACTTATTCATTCATTTGATCTCTTTCTTAACAAAATTTCAACTGAGTTTTTTTCCAAACCCTATCTCTAAGCTTTCAATTAATTTTATAACAATCATCACAAACCAAATGAATCAATTAGTTTTCCTTTACCCCTAACTTTCTTAATTCTCCATCCTTTCATATTCTCTTGTCCCTTTATGTGAATGCTCCCAAAAGTCCAAAAATAAGAAAGAAAACGTTATTTTTTGTGTTGTGGTTGTTAATTGCCCTATGCCCAAGATGCTCCTGCATCAAAATGACATTATTATAATTAGGCTCTCTAACATCTCTAACTGCAAGCTAAAGTGCATGCCAGTCAGATTGAAATGTCTTGCATAGGTCTTGAGTGGGATTTTTTGGGCTAGTTTAATAACAAGGCTGCACTTAAAGTAATAAACAAGAATTTATGATACCATGATACACTGACATTTTTTCCATTGCTGTAATCTCACCCAAAAAAAAGTTAGTTTTGATTTACTAAAGGATCAGATTAAGGTATTCCTCAATGCATAATTGTCCTAGCATATGATCTAGAAAGTATATATATAAAGGAATGGATGAAATATTCCGAACCAATTTTTTTTTTTTTTTTTTTTAATATAGTTACAAACAACATGCACCCATTAAGGTTAGCTTGAAAACCCAAACGATGTGGAATTAACCCTAACCAAGAATGTACACCAGGATCCCGAGTTGGGCAAGGTGTGAGCATATGGTCAGAGGATCTTTATGCATTGTTGAACAAAGCAACTCTAACCAAGAATGTGTCCAAGGTGGACTAACATATGGTCAGAGGATCCCTACCAACTACAAATGCTGAAAGTAAACTCGACACCAAGGATGTGCTTTCCAACCCAGAGTGGGATGGAGCTACCATATGGCGGAGATGCTAAGAACTACAATGCAATTCAAAACGTAAATAGGCAGCAAGCCAGCCTCTTCCACTTATTCAATGGGTATTACAAAAGCATGAAGAGAAAGATTAAGAAATGTTGACAGTACTACTGATCAGCTTACAATTGTAATAGAGTGTGCCTGCAAAGAACAGGATGAGAAGCTCTCCAATGCTGCAATTAAGAATATGATCTCCACAAAGCTTAATAAGACTTTCTAATCACCAACCCTTCACCAAAATGCAATTTCCTAAATCTGATATGACAGACCATGGACTGAAAATGCATAACCAGCAACACAGAACCTTACTAAAATGCTTGCAACTCACACTAGACTCATCCAAATGACTCCAAATAAAATGCATTAGCTTCCTAGAATGATAGCGCCCAAGTAAGAACCATAAAACTGACCCAAACTGCTGTATATTTTTTTTGCACAAATTTCAAAGCAAGTATAGAATGGTACGGCCCTCAAGGAAGGGCGATTTCTCTCTAGAAAATTCAGTTCATGATAATAAAATCTGAAACTTGTCACGAATGGTCGCCCCAAGCTTAGAAACTCAAAGGTTCAATACCCAGAACAAGAATAATTATATTATGAAAGCTATGAAAGAAAATTACAATCAGCCATGATGATCAGCAACTCCAGAATTTGATAGAATATGCAAGAATTCAACTCCAACATGCAAAAAGACCACTACAATGCAAAATCTCACTACAAGACCACTCAACTACAACTAACTCTCCACTAGTTGCTATCTTTCAAGCAAGAAGTCGAGCCAAGGCTAGGAGGCATTCATTCCTCGAAGCAATCCAATCACCATTTCGGCAACATAACTTTACTGTAGACATAAGATGATCAAATGAAGGGAAGAGGTCACCTTTTATAAGCTCGGCAAGGAATCTCCAAAAGCTTCTAGAAGTGGTGCCCTAATTTTTAAATTTGAAATGACCTTTTTCCCTCTAAGAATGGCGTCCCTTTTACATTAAGGCAATATTTGACTTTATTAAAAATAATCTCTCCATCAAAGTAGGCGTCCCCCTTCAAGCAAGAATATAACCCTTCAAAAATATTAAATTACCTCCTATGAGGCGTCCACCCATGAAGTCCCCTTTTAAAAACAACTTGAAGTGATGCAACTAGGCCAAGGGGGGAGTCAACATTAAAATATAACATTATTTAAATCAACTGAACTTATCTCTCCAAAATGCATCCCAAGGCCAGAAATGAGCAAACCAACTGAACTGGCTGAAGAAGAGAGCCAACTGCACTGAAAACCACAGGACCACTGCCAGAAATAGAATTTACTAAAAATAGTAAATTCCAAAAGATGCTCGGATTGCACTGCAAGTCATACCACTGCGAAGCTCTCTGAAAACCCAGAAAGAATCAGCAAATCAATCTCCAAATCTCGAGCAACAACAACCTCCAAAACGGGAAACCCTAATTTTACCCTCCGAGTAGCCTACGGGTCTCCGGAATAGGCCAATGGTCAACTGAATTCATCACGCTTGAGAAGGGGACATTACAATGGATGAACCTTAATTATATTAAGTTATTAACATCCCTCATTACATATTTGGAACCCACAAAAAAAAACATCAATCTTGTCACCATCCTCGTAAAACAATGGCATTTGTAGACAACTCATACAATCATATTAGCTATAATAATAAACCTAACTCTATGTACTAATTCCAACCAATCCTAACAATTGAAAGGGGGCCCACATATATAATATGTTTCCCCTAAGAATTTATCCTTTTGGTGTTGTCATATAAATTCATGCACGGCATCACATATCTCATGTACTTGACAGTTGTTTCAAGTAATATGTGAAGTGTCTCTCTTTCTGTACTTTTTTGAGGCATGATATCTTTCTATCTCTATCTTCTAGCATTAGCACTCCTTTATTCTACCTTATAGACCTTCTCCTATGGACCTTGCTTCTTTAGGCATTGAACGTCATAATTCAACATTAGATGCTTAGGTGCTAGTATTGAAAAAATAAGTTTTTGTACCCAAGATTTTGCTCCACACTAATTCAATTCTTCATCCTCATGCAAATTTTGGTTGCAGCAAAACTTAGACTTGGACGCAAGTGTCTTTTACAAAATTTATACAAACCTGTAAGGATACTAATACCTTGTCAAATTATGTGTTCATAATGGAAATCAAGGACTTTACCTTGTCCATGTCCTCTCCTACATCTTGTTCTAGCTAATGGTGAAGATTGACCCCGATGTAGGAAAAGCAGAATGAAGTGCCAAACCTAAGGTGACCTAGCAAAAGTGTCAATTCTGAGGCAATCTAGCAAATCACCAAACCAAGGCAGTCAAGTGTGTGATAGTCAAGACTCCCAAGACGGCCACAAACAAGGGGCATATAGAGGGTGTGCAGATAAGCAATCCTTGCAAAAGGAAGAGGATACACAAGAGGAGAATGCACAGAAGAGGCACCAAGGAGGGGAACACACCAAGGAGAAAGAGGTTTAAGATCACAGAAGGAAATAACAGAACACATAGCATGGATAAATGCCTGGTCTATCAATGACCACATATAGCATAGAATTGTTTGACCACATAAAGCTGATTTTTTGTTTCAATTAATGCTATCCAGATGTTGTCCAATGACTCTTTAATTGCTTTAATCTCATAAGTGAGCTCTTCAACCTTTGCCCTTGTTTCCTTGGATTGAGTTAAAGCCTAATCTGCAAATTTGACAGCCACATCCCTATCACTGATCATGTGCAAGTATGCTGATTTCACTTCCTCCATTGTACTCTTAATTATTTTCAAATCAGCAAGGGTGATATTTTGTTCACACTGATCTCTTTGTATCCTTTGGATGAATTTTTCAACAAGAATCTTCGTGTCGTCCCATTTAGATAATGTTTGCACTTCATTTTCAGCTGTTACCAATAATTGTTTCTTCCAACCATCCTCATGAGTGTCAAGACTATGCCAAGTTAATGAACTGTTGTTATAATACATACCAAAATCATAATTAACTCCATACCTTTCAATGGTGTCACCATGGCCGCACCAAGTCTCATGTGCCTCTCCTTCAAAGCTTATCTCATCTTCATCATTAAGCCTCCGATCAAAATCAGCTCCATGCAATAATAATTCTGATTTGTCTTCAATATCATGCCTCTCAAAATCAACTCCCTCTATAGCACCCTCTTTGCATACTTTATGCTCTAAGGTTGGGACAGCACACTGGTCAAAAGGGAATTCATCCCAAACTAATTCTTCATCATATTTTGGTGTCAAAATACCTGGATCCCATGGATCTATGAGCTGATGTTTTTTTATCTGAAAGAATATGCTCGTTATGCACCTCATGAGTGTTTGAATCCCTAAACAAATCACTCTCAAAATCATAGAGACTGAAACTATCGTGAACATTCCTATCCATAGGCTCTCTTTGGAAATCTAGCCTATACCCATCTGAACTATCATCACAAGAGTGAGATAAGAGATCATCATTAAAAGCTGATTTGGAGACTTCAATGTACTCACCTTCAACATGCTCTTCCTCTAAAAATGCATAAGTGATATCAACAATTTCATCAATTGCATTTAATCCACTAGTTTCATCAAGAAAACCAATAGTCTCCTAAATTCCTTTGGATTGGTCTGAACTTGCAACCAAGGCTGTTGTTTTGTATTTTCCCTCATGCACTAGTTTCTCTTCAACTTTTGTTATCTTTGCAAAACTACAAATGTCTCTACCAAAATTTTATGGGAAGTTGACTTAGACCCCTTTTTAAAATAACTGATCACTTAATTGAGTTGCTCTAGATGATTTTGAAATAATTTGAGCTAAGATTTCTACTTCGATTTGGCCATATAATCCATATCAAAATTTGGGGCAGCCTCAACTAATCCTACAATTGCTTTGGTAGATTGAGACAAGCATGGCCTCAATTCAACAATCAATTTGTCCTTTCCTTTTTATCTATGTCAATGTTTCTTTCTCCAATTTCATGGACATTCCTAAAATCATTTTATAGATGGCAGCCATACCATTTTTATAAGCCATGATTATGACTATGTTACTTTGAATAATAGTTGTGGCTTTTTATAATGGTTGTGATCCCTCTTCATAGCAAATCTTGCAATATATATAATGGCCTTGACTAGCAGAGGGTAAAATAAAATGGTTTTTTCTAGAAAATGTAATCTCAAGAAATTGCAATATTTGCAGACTTTGTACTCATATTTCATGGGAGACCAAATTGAGAAAATCAAATGTCAAATTTTTAATCGTATACTATGTACTTTATGAAGCCCAATAAGGATAATCAAGTTTCAAATCCCAAATTTTCTCAATACACAAAAATTTGAATAAATGCCTATTTGGACAAAAGAATGGAAAGAATACTTCCATTTAAGAATAGGGTTTTGGAATTTTCTTGAAAAATCCTAATATTCTTATTTCTAGAGGAAGCCCATGGTTGTAGGAAATACCTATCTTGCTTCTAGATTACTATCAAGATGTTTAGTATTATTTATTCTATTTGTTGAAGTAGATCAAATTGCATTTAGCGAGTTTGCAAGCTCTGTATTACAAGTTTACTCAAAGTTGGGGATTGTGCCTTTGTATTGATCCCTTAATTCAATCTACCAAAGCATTTGTGTCCTTGTGTTTAAACCTATTCAAATTTTTATCTACACTTGCATTGCTCAATCTCTACATTTAGCACATAGCATTTACCAACATCATGGGATAATGTGGAGGGGATGATGGGATATAGCATTTACAATTTTGTGCAATGAATTCATCTCTCTAAAGATTTTACAATGCCAACTCTATTCTTGACTCCTTTTTTATGCTAACTGCTCTTTCGCAACTCCAACTACACTTTGGTTGATGCTTTAGCAAGACAATGGGTTTTGGCTCTCTCAACCACTTTCTCCTTTGTGTCATTTCCCTAGTATTGTAACCCATTGAAATACAAACGAATAAATAAGATAGATATCAAAATTATAAAATTTCAATTTAAATTTATTATAATGATCATAGATAATATTGTAATAGCATTATACCGTCAATATTATTAAGTTAAGGCAAATAATAAATGCTATTAAATGGATTAACAAAAAGAAACCCATAGTAATTATTATTAAAAGAACCATAGTAAATAATGAAAAGGTATTTCAGCAAACTCATGATCGCACCCCCCTTAATCCGCCTTCACATCCCTCTCACCTAGTGCGTCACAAGAAGAGAAGAAGGAATCAATTAAGTCAGAACAAAATCAATCACATATTAATCGCCTTGTCAAAGTAGCGATTGAGAGATAAATCGATTAAAAGAAAAAATTAATAATAATATTTCAAGAGATATGTATTTTACACAAACGAATGTTGTTAAGCATCAATCAATCGAACACTACATTAATCGATTGCATTATGTAACTAACAAAGCACCCTTTAATTGCCAGGAGATGCCTCCATTCACAAAAGATGCGACTAAACAGAAAGACGCAATCACTCATAACCATAGAAATGGAGAATGTAAAGACCGATCAATGGTGTCATGGGGGGTGAGGAGAAAGGCGAGTAAGGATCAGAGCACGTGGAGAATCACAGTGAACCACGTGAGTTTATTCACTTAGCTTTAATATCTAGTTGTTCCCAAGTTTTTGAACTTAACAACCATATAGCGATAGATTGTCCAAATTAATATACATCATTGATGCAACCTCTATCCTCAATACCTTATTGCCCGATCAGACTACTATATCTCAAACCGAATGACTGACCCTAGCATGCAGATGTGCAGGCAAATACAAGAGCAAAGAACCCAATAGTTAAGATTACTGTTATTCTAAAATAGTTAGTCCTACTTTCTATATTACTCAATTCTTGTCTCTTTAGTGAATAAATGTTCATGCGTGCCATTTAAATATCAATAGAAAGAAATATTAATAGAATTGATCATAGGCATATATGTATACATTGTTTCTTCATTTATTTAGACTTTAATATACATGCTAGATGTTGCTGATCTGATTATTAGTGCAATGCTCTCTCTAGTATTATCATAATTATAATTGTCTAGGCAGTGATCTTTACATGGACTTAAAGAATCAATGATGAATGCAAATATACTTGATTGCTTAAATATTGTCTTTTGAGTGTTTGCCAACCTACTAGGGAGGAAGGGCCTGAGAAAAGTGGTGCCTAGAAACCCCACTCAAGATCCGTGCCCGGATCCCAAGGCAAGGATGGGCCATGGATGAGTGGAAGCTCCACTTAAGATCCGCCTAGGCCAAAGTCATGGGTGGGCAATGGAGGGGTGGGAGTCCCACTCAAGATCCGCCTAGGCCATGGAGGGGTGGTAGGCCTAGACCACTTATAAGCTCCGTTGGCTTCCCCCAGTAAGTTAAGTGTCTTCTGAGGTGATGTAATGGGTAGAGAAAGCAGGTACAAGTCGCCAAGAAGAGAGGGTTGCAATTGACAACCTCTTGGGGTTGGCAAAGGACTTTGGGCGAATCTACCCATGCCACTCCTCCTATGTCTTAATAACTGATTTGTGATTATGTTTTATTTGGATATCTAGCTATTAATGCTAACGAACATATGTATGTGTGGAAATATTGTCTATATGGTGAATGCAGATTTCAAACCAAGATTACTTCATTAAAGAGAACATTCATTTGAAAAGAAGAAACCCTAAACCTAATCAACAAGCGAGTTCTAGGGCAAAGCAGGACAAGGGACATTACAGTGGTATTAGAGCATAATCCTACCATCCTGTGAAAACTATAGTTAATGCAAACATACCAAAGAAGAAACTGTCATATCCCCGAAATGGCAATGCCATAAAAACCAAGTCCTAAAATACAAATAAATTAATAAATAAATAAATAGCAATGTTAATATTAAATTTAAAATAAATATGTAATATAAAAACATATGAATATGAAATAGCAATTATAATAATAACATACTGACATATTAGTATTCTAATATTAAATAACTTAATATGAAAAATAATAATAATAAATAAAATAAATATAATTAAAGACAATCTAAAATATCATTGTTATTATAATTGTTAAATATCATTACCAAAACAGATATTAATATATCTGATTATGGACATTAAATAAGGATAAATATATTAAAATAGATATAAGTATAAATATTTAATATTGAATAACATATTAACCATATAAATATTGAAAAACACATAACTATAAACATATTAAAATAAACATGTAAAAACAATATAAATAATAATCATTAAAATATATATCAAACAAGGCAACCACTAAAGTCACGTACCTCCAACTAGAAAGAACACGTCTTTCCTAAAAAGTGCATCTCTTCTCAACGTAAGAGGGTATAAAGTATGATTGAGGAAAGAAGGTAAGGGACATCGAATGAAAGGAAGGAGGAATAAAGAAAGGAACCTAGGAATATATTCAGCCTAATAAAAGATTATGTGAAAATCTGATGACAAGGAATAGGCAGCAATAGAGTAAGTTCATTATAATCATTTTATGCTGGTCTATGTTTGATATTTATATTTGTTATTTTTGTGGTAGACTAACATAATTAAGGTCTGAAATTATATTTGTCTATATACTTTTTATGATCAAAATTAATTATTTTTGTAGTATGTTTATTATGGTTATTATCTGCGAATATAAATATACACATATTTTGTTATTTATATTTGTTACTCTTAATAAGCTTCATTATGATTATTTAATACAATTGTGTATTTTGCTATTATATATATGTATATAAAATAAATACATATAAATATAGATGATATGCATGTTCATGCAAAGGTGAGTATTGCCAATCAATTAGGTATATATATATATATGATTATGTAATAATGATGCTTGCAGCAATTATTGTGTCTTAATGAGCTATCTTGACATTACCTTGAAGAATAGACTTTGGGCTCAAACTCCCTTTCGCTAACACTCAATAGGGAGTGGATGGTTGTGGAGGGAAAGGCTGGTAATTCGATCCCATGGTGGATGTCCCAAGATGGTAATAAGCCTTGAGGGAATCCACTTGGAGATTGGTCACGCGCCCTTTGCACTGTAAGGCGTCCCTCCTCCAATAAGGTTAGGAAAGAGAAGCCAAGGAAAAGATCTATTTCAATCAAGAGTAAGAAGTCACATTTGATTATGCTAGTTTGTGGTTTTAGATGATAATGCATTTAATTGTCTTATTCTTAAGATCTGCAATCTGAAATGATGAACAAGGAATTATGTGCTTAATTGATAATACATGTTGTAAGTAGGTCTTTAAGGTAATTTACATTAATAAAATGGTGTGTTGGTAAAATAAATTATATGTCCTAACTTGTGCTTTTATATTTAGAGGATAAGTCAAACAAGGGGACATTACAGAACTCTAGGAAAAACACCACCACAAACAACACCATGGATGCATTCATGAATAAGGAGTTGAGGGCATTCATGGAACAAACCACCCAAGCCCTTAGGGACCAAAATGAGAGGAGTGAAAGAACTTCACAACTTCTCCTCCAAGCCATCCAGAACATGAGTGGCAATAATGGAAGGGAAAGAAGCTCTAACCATTCTGAAAACAATAATCCTACACCATCAAGAACCACAAACTCTAGACCCACAAGACCTTCTTTCTTGCCCAGTGGAGAAGACGTGGAAGAAAGGGAAACCAACAAACCTCCCGTAGATAATATAGATGAGATTGCAGCAGCATACTATAGACTCAATCCCAAAATTTGGGGAACCATCCCCTTTAAAGAGTATTGTGATGCCAAACTAAGAACTGCTCCTAGAAGGGAAAGAAACAATCAACCCGACAAGGATCTCAAGAATAGAGTAAGCAAACTAACCCTCCCCAATTTTGACGGAGAAGGAAAGAACACCTCATGCTCATGGGTCCAAAAGTTGGACACATATCTATCCCTAAGCCCAATGACAGAGGAAAATGCCATCAAGTTTGTCGTGCTACACCTAACAGGGATAGCCCATGAATGGTGGTGGCACCACGACCTCATAACCCAAGGACATCAACAAGTAAACACCTATGATGATTTCCCCCAAAGGTTGATCAAAAGATTTGACCAAAAGCATCTCAAATGGTACTTTGGGGAACTCACTCGAGTAAGACAAAAAGGAACTATAGAGAACTATGTCACCAAGTTTCAAAAACTAGCAGTCATGATACCTGAAATTTCTCAAGAGCAACTCACCTATTTGTTGATAGAGGGATTAAGGGGGTCGGTCAAAAGTATGGTGAGTGCATTAGAGCCCACCCGTTTAGATGAAGCTATTCAAAAGGCCATGAAATTTGAAGATAAACTACCAAGAGACAAACCCCAGGATTTTACCTCACCCTCTAAACCCCCTCGCAAAGAAGAAAGGCCAAGAAGGGAAGAGACACTTGGGACATGCTTCTATTGTAAGGAGAAACGAGACCGATATCATATGTGTCCAACAATGGAAGATTTAAGAAGGAAGAGGTTATGTCTCACATGCCATGGACCATGGGGGCGTGATCATAAATGTAAAGGCCGTACCTAGCGGATAGAAGGGACCCCCAAAGGAGAAAGCCAAGAACACCTGAGCAAGAAGACAAGGTATGATGAAGGGGTCTCAAAAGTATCCAATCAAAAGAAGAGAAGTTAGGAAAAAAGTGGAGCTTCGTGGAGGAGCCAATCTAATAGCTACATCATCCATACACCCTAAAAGTTCTAAGAACATACTACCCAACCAATCTCCCCGATAAGAATTGTACTATGTCATGTGAACTCCATTCATGAGATCCCCTAAGGTTTCCTTATCAAGTGAACAGAAACTTAATCCTCTCCTTAAGTTCGTGCATTAAGGTTAAGAGATATCTATGACATTAAAAGGGGTTTGCTTGAGGGCAAGCAAATTTAGAGGGGAGGACTGTCATGTCCCCAGTATTGTAACCCATTGAAATACAAACGAATAAATAAGATAGATATCAAAATTATAAAATTTCAATTTAAAAATTATTATAATGACCATAGATAATATTGTAATAATATTATACCATCAATATTATTAAGTGAAGGCAAATAATAAATGCTATTAAATGGATTAACAAAAAGAAACCCATAGTAATTATTATTAAAAGAACCATTTAATACGCCATAGTAAATAATGAAAAGGTTTTTTGACAAATTCATGATCGCACCCCCCTTAATCCGCCTTCACGTCCCTCTCACCCAGTGTGTCACTATAAGAGAAGAAGGAATCGATTAAGTTAGAACAAAATCAATCACATATTAATAGCCTTGTCAAAGTAGTGATTGAGAGATAAATCAATTAAAAGAAAAAATTAATAATATATAAACACATTTCAAGAGATGTATTTTACACAAACGAATGTTGTTAAACATCAATCGATCAAACACTACATTAGTCGATTGCATTATGTAACTAACAAAGCACCCTTTAGTCACCAGGAGATGCCTCCATTCACAAAAGATGTGACTAAACAGAAAGACACGATCGCTCATAACCATAGAAATGGAGAATGTAAAGACCGATCAATGGTGTCATGAGGAGAGAGGAGAAAGGCGAGTAAGGATCAGGGCACATGGAGAATCACAACGAACCACATGAGTTTATTCACTTAGCCTTAACATCTAGCTGTTCCCAAGTTTCTGAACTTACCAACCATAAAGCGATAGATTGTCCAAATGAAATATACATCATTGATGCAACCTGTATCCTTATTGCCCGATCAGACTACTATATCTCAAACCGAATGACTGTCCCTAGCATGCAAATGTGTAGGAAAATATAAGAGCAAAGAACCCGATAGTTAAGATTACTATGATTCTGAAATAGTTAGTCCTACTTTCTATATTACTTAATTCTTGTCTCTTTAGTGAATAAATGTTCATGCGTGCCATTTAAATATCAGTAGAAAGGAATATTGATAGAACTAATCATAGGCATATATGTATACATTGTTTCTTCATTTATTTAGACTTTAATATACATGCTAAATATTTCTGATCTGATTATTAGTGCAATGCTCTCTCTAGTATTATCATAATTATAATTGTCTAGGCAATGATCTTTACATGGACTTAAAGAATCAATGATGAATGTAAATATACTCGATTGCTTAAAGATTTTCTTTTGAGTGTTTGCCAACCTACTAGGGAGGAAGGGCCTGAGAAAAGTGGTTCTTAGAAACCCCACTCAAGATCTGCCCCCGGAACCCAAGGCAAGGATGGGCCATGGATGAGTGGAAGCTCCACTTAAGATCCGCCTAGTCCAAAGTCATGGGTGGGCCATGGAGGGGTGGGGGTCCCACTCAAGATCCGCCTAGGCCATGGAGGGGTGGTAGTACTAGACCACTTATTAGGTCCATTGGCTTCCCCTAATAGGTTAAGTGTCTTCCGAGGTGATGACATGGGTAGAGAAAGCAGGTACAAGTCGCCGAGAAGAGAGGGCTACAGTTTACAACCTCTTGGGCTTGGCAAAGGACTTCGAGCGGATCTACCTATGCCACTCCTCCTATGTCTTAACAACTGATTTGAGATTATGTTTTATTTGGATATATAGATATTAATGCTAATGAACATATGTATGTGTGGAAATATTTTCTATATGGTGAATGCAGATTTCAAACCAAGATTACTTCATTAAAGAGAACATTTATTTGAAAAGAAGAAACTCTAAACCTAATCAACAAGCAAGTTCTAGGGCAAAGCAAGACAAGGGACATTACACTTTGGTTATCCTTGGGCCCCTCTTTCCTTTCTTTCACATCTCATAGCACTAGACAAGATAGTTGCATTGCCCTCCAACACTCAACTTCAATCTCCTTCATTGCATCATCCTCCTACCTCCGACATCCTACCTGTCATGCCCCCTAAACAGTAATACCAAAATAATATCAAAATAGGTAATCTCATTTACATATTACTATTATAATTATAATTATCTTAGATAATATTATAATTATAATATAATATAAATTATGTAATAAATATTAAAAGAATATATAAAATTAACAATACTATAATTATCAAATATAAAAATGACAATTATGATTATAATGGATAAAGAGGCACACAATACTTTAATATAAAATATATTATAGGAAATATACATAATGCTCCCGCAAAGTCATAAGGCAAAATGGTTAAAAGCTCCCGTGCAAATGATAATCGCCGAGATAGAATTCTCGACTCAATAATTCAGTGACTATGCCAGTGACCACAATAGACACATCTTCAACAATAGGGCCTGTTAATGATATAAAGATTTCAATTCTCCAAGCAACAATAGAACAATGGCTTCAACACCAATGACCTCCCAATTGACACTTCAGAGAGTTCCCGACAATACTAAGGAGGCATCGATCAGCAAATTGGGCATTTTGGACTAAGGTAGTGACAAGGAAGAGTTAGGTGGGCAGCAAAAAGTTCAGGAAAGAAGAATGATCTCCCTAAACGAGATTAAGTATAATGCACAAACAGCAAACAGATGAGTGATAAAAGCGACAAACATCTCAAGGAGGATCGGAGAATTTAGGCAAGAAATAATAGCAAATAGTTAATAAGAAATAAAGCAGCGATCGAGAGTGGTTACACTTAATACATAATAGTTAATCTTAAAATAAAAGGCATGACCATTCAAATGGACGCACCAATCCAAAAGGGTGTGTCTCTCGTGAATGAGACATAAACATATAAAATAGCAATGAGAAATGAAGGGATGGGCATCAGGGAATAGTTTGGAAAATTAGTTCACCCTCTTTAGCATATCACATAAATTAGAAGTATCAATTAGACACAGCAATAAATCAATCATTCTCAAATAATATACAGAGCAGATCCTATTTCTGGAGATCTTTTATACCCATCAGCATATTCATCAAATTTTATCAAAATATATATGAAGCAAATAACAACTCAATTGTAGTCTCTTAGATTCGTCTTAAGTTAAATTAAGGACTTGCAGGTTGAACTCAATGGTCCTAGTCTTGCTTGTATCTTATAAGATCTAAGGATAAACCTAAGTTGAATATTCAGTTCCAAATTCAAATAAGAAAGCTGATAGCATTATCATCACTTGGACATTCTTACCTATCAGGGATTAGTATAATAAAATTAGTGTGCTTAAGTAGTCCATAAGTACTCTCCTTACTAAAACTATTGTTCCTTGGCATAACTAATATCTCTATCCATAAATCTAAAGAAAAAATCCAAGGTAAACCCATAAGGGACATTACACTATCCTATGCAAGGTCTCTTAACAACTTCTTCAATCACCATTGTGTAATCATCATAGTTCCTTCTTTCTTATTCTTACTTCCCTAGGTGTAGAAGCAACAACTACAATTCACTGATTATAACACTCTTCTTTCCCTCTTCATTCTTCAAGTATTCTTCAATTTCTCTCTCATTCTACCAGTCAATCTGATCATGCTTTGTTGCTACCAACCATTGTTAGGTTTTAATGTCCCCTTCTCAAAAATAGTTCCATTTGATGACCGTTAGCCTATCTTGGAGGCCCGTAGGCTAGTCGGAGGTAGAATTAGGGTTTCCTATTTTCTAGGAGGATCCTTCTAAGTTTTTAGGGGGTTGTTTGCAGGAGTTTGGCAGAATGGTTTTTGGGGTCTTTCTAGGTTTTTGGAGGGCTTCAAAAGGGTATGACATGCGTATTCATTAGAGGATATTTTTGAACTTACTAATTTTAATAAGTTACAACGGCTGCCTAGTTTGTGCTCAAACGGAGTTTGGAGTCACTATTTTTAGCAACATGCTATTTTTAGTAAGTGTTATTTTGGCAGTGCAATTTGGCAGCAGTTTAGCACTTAGTGTCTATTTCTAGCAGGGCAATATCTACAGTGGCGTCTCCAACTTTCTTGGAGCCTGTTTTGGAAAGTTGGTAACTTATGTTATATTTATATTGTGCTTTTTGGCCCCCAACACCTAGACACATATCACTTAAGTTGTTTTTAAGTATGGTTTCTCTTTTGGGCATCCAAATTAATTAATCAATTGCATTTTATAAAGCTCAAATATTTCAAGTGGAGTTAGGCACCCAAGTCCAAGTCAAAGATGAATTAACAAATTATTTTAATCTTCCTCAAATGGGCGTCCCTTGGGAAAAGTTGATTTGAACTTTTGGGTTTGGAAGAGCTATATATACAGGGCCTTGCCTCTTCATTTAGTATCCATTATTCATCTCATAAACAAAGTGTTGCCGGATTTTATCCAGGCTCTTGCTTCGAGGTTGGAAAACCTCCTAGCCTTATTAAGTTTCAAGCTTGCAAGATAGCTTCTAGCTGGATTATTGGTGCTTCTTCATTCAGAGGGTGCAACTAAGCTTCAATGGTGATGGCTTCATTTGATGTTTTCAACTTTTGGTGTGGTAGTGAGTTAGTTTCCAATTTGTGTCTTTTTTGGTGTGTTTCCTTCGATTTCATTTTGCTGGTTTGAGTATGGTTGAAGCATGTTTCTAATTGCATCTTCCTGAGGAGTTGGGCGAATTTTGTTGGTACTAATTCACTGGATTTCTAGCTTTTGGGCACCCCTTTGCTCCAGTTTTGGTGATTTTAGCTTGTGTCTTGAATTTTTGCTAGAGGTCACCCTTCCCTAGAAGGCCATCCAATTTGCTGAGGCTGCATTGGGAAGTGTGCAGAAATTAATAAAGATTTTTGGTGGAGTCTAGCTGCTTGAACTTGGACGCCTAGCCTCTAAGCATCATTTGCTTTCAGTTTGAGTTCATTTGGAAGAGTTTTGAGGAAGATACGAACATTTTGGTGATTTCCAAGGTTGCTGGTCAAAAAATCAGAATGCTGCCATTTTACATCAGACCTGGTATTTTCAATATTTTGTCTTATTTTCCTAATGCTTATCTTTGTATTTATCATGAAGATCATTGTCTAACATTTGGGCCTTCATATTGCTAAGTAATCTCATGATTCACTATAAGAGATTCAACATTGTAACACTATTTTTAATAGTACTAATCAGTGCTTTATTTTTGTACTTTGTGCTTTCATTCCCATTGAAAAGTGGAAGAGGTTGGATTGCCGCCTAGTTGCTTTCTTTGTTACCCACTGAAAAGTGGAAGAGGCTGGCTTGCTGCCTAAGCATTTACATTCATTTACTTTCCTATAGCCCGCTGAAAAGTGGAACAGGCTAGCTTGCCGCCTAAGTATTTACATTTTCTATATTGGTCAGCTTGCAGCCAATATCATTTGTACTTCCAGCATTTCAGTTTATTACTAACAGATCCCCTTACACTATACGCTCTCACCTTTCCCACTCCAGGATCTAGGTGATCAGAAAGTGAAGGGTTGCATTCAGCTTGTCATCTTTCTTGGGCTAATTGTTAACAGGTGAAGTGTTGTGTGTAAAAAATTCAAAAAAAAACTAAGGGGGATATTTCATAGGTTTAGTCTTCTATTTCTAGTAGGTCACTACCACAAATCTTTGTCTACAACTCTTAAGGATGCTTAGCTCCTCTAGCCCCTAACAAGCTGCAAAAGACGACATCAATGGCAAACCCAAAATGTTGGGTAATTCAATAACTAGGTTGTATTTAAACTAAAAACCATTATTTAGAAGGGTACCCTAACACACTGGCATATCTTAAATTGTTGGAAGCTCACTAGAAGTGCATAGCAAGTCAAATTAGTCCTTTTGAGTTGCTTTAAGAACCACATTAGTGGCATCTATCCATGCACACATGATCCAAAAAGTAGAGACAAAAAGGAATAGAAAAACATTCATTATATTATGCATGGCTATATGTTAAGAACTTAAGAGCCCACATGGAAATACATGGATGTTGCAACTATCTAGGTTAACAATGGCATCTATGACCAACTAATGCAATCATACTAGCAATCAACTTAACTCTACATGCAAACTCCCTGAGCATCTGACCTAGTGCTGCCACAGAAATTTATGCCTAGCATTGCACAACTCATGCAGTTGAGCTGTCTCATACAATCTGCCAGGTGTCTCTCTTCTTGAGCTTTGCAGAATACTGTCCATCTGTCTTCCAGCATTGACATTCCATTATTCTCCCTTCTATGGCTTTATCTTGGATGCTGATGCTATAGGCACTAAGTATCATACTTCAGTGTCAGATGCTTAGGTACTACTTGTGAAAAAGAAGTTTGTGCGCCCAACATCTTTTACACCCATAACTGCCATTGAAATATTTTAAACAATAAAAAAATCAATCAATAAAGAGATGTTCAATGATTTTAACAGAATCAGATCTCTGCAGACCTATTTTATTGTAGTTTAAAAACAATAACAAATACTTTGTAGGCATCTCTCATGACTTATCTCAAGCATTTTCTTCCTTAGATTCAAATAAAGGACTCGGCATGAATCGAAACTCAAACAGTTACCAGAATGAATTATCACAGAGGATCCAAAATAAAAAGTATGGAGCCCAACTTACGGGCTCAATTTCACATGGTATATTGTCATTTTTAACATGTTTTGCTAAATAAACTGCCCGTATAAAGTTTGCCATTCTCTCCTTGTGTGCTTCTATTGATGCCATTGATGACCACGGGATTGTTTCTTCAAAAGAGTTCATAGAAAGACAGCCTCACTGTTGGCCTGCTCAAATGTCCAGTATTCCTTGCCTTACTGGAGAAATAAAAGCAACAAGATATTCATCAGCAAGATAGGAAAAAGTCCAATCTCATTAAACTGGCATACTAAAGAATTTTGAAGTGCTGTTGAGACATTAAGCAATAGACTACCAAGAGACTAATGACTATGCCATGATAATAAATTTACATAAGAAAATATTTCCCCTATTATGCTACACAAACAACTCTTAAATGTACCTTAATGTAAAGCTCATTATAAGCAAAGCTCCAAATATTGTCAATTCCAATTTCACATGGTCAATTCATCATGTCTATGGTCCATGCAAAAATATTGGATATTGAAAATGAAATTAAAGTAAGAAATAGAGAGAAAAGAAGGAATATTAAAAAAAAATATTGAAAATGATTCACATTTCACAAAGTTTTCCAGCAAAACTAAGAAACCAGCTCAAAAAAGAATTGTTAGTATTTATGTGGCACAGCCATGTCTAATAACCAGCCAAACTAATTTTTATTTGTAGACACTTAACAAAACAAGAAACAAGATGTGTAAGAACTTCATTTAAGGAGTGAAGGTGGACCATAATCAAGTGACAAAGCAATCAACAGTAAAACCCAAAGATCAAAAATGATCTTTCTTATTTTCGAACAACAAAACTCAACATTAGATTATTTGCATAGACAGCGCATTAAGAAAGGAAACTTTTAGAATATCAGAACCATGTACAGAAGTTATGCACAATTTTTAGAGGATTTGACGTGTTCCTGGCAACGCATGATTAGGAAAGATGAACACTATATTTAAATGATAACAGCATAGAAGAATCATGCCTAAGCTTAGACAAGTCGAACTTTCAGTAGACACAATTTCCATATGCAAAGTGCACCACATCATAAGCCGACAAGGAAGCTAACAATGTGCACTTAAAATAATCTTTTGAAATGTCTCATCAAAGGTGTGATTTATTTATCATATCATCTCATACAAAGTATACCACAAAAAAAACAAATTCCTCTCCTTCCAATTGGTATGAATCACTAACACAAATCGTCATCTGATTCCCTTTGGATGCAATTTCATCTTTCCCATTGCAGCTTACTTATATCTGTCTTTTGTGCTAACTAGGCTGCCAAGGATGTGCGCTATCCTACTGACCTCTTCAAACTTTGACTACATCAAAGGATGTGGGCAATTCCATTTGACAAAACCATTTATCTTTTCCTTTGATGTGGTTCACTTACCCCTATTGCCACCTCATGATACCTTTTAACCATGTCACTACAAATTGACTTGTGCATTTTTTTTATTTTTTTCTAATACGGAGTGACTCTCTTAAATAAAATGTCTCTTATTTAAATTGCCATGATCTGACTTTTCCTGAAAACATATGTGCCGAAATAATTAGTCTTCCTTGATTTACTAAATTCAAATATGTTTGTTTCATAGAGTTGTTAGCACTCTAAAAAGGACACTTATTAGACTTAAGTTCTTTTCCTTTATTTGTCAATCTACAGTGCATCCAAGCCTCAGCTACCTTATGTCAAGAATTTATTCCTTAACTTGGAATATGCAACCATGAGCAATCTGCAAGAACTATTGGGAGAAATACAAGACTTTGACGCAACCTTGCCACTTGATCAGAAATGACCATTACCAACCAAGACTTGACGTGCAAAAGATTACAAATTGATAACAAAAATGGGTATCAAGCAGTATAACCATCAAGTTTCAGATTGGATTCAACAAACTGTAACCATCATAGTATTGTATGACCTTCATTGTAGCATATGTTACAATAAAAAGGAAAACCATTCATGCAAGTTAGTTGTAACATGAAGAGGCCAATCTAACAATTGTTGTGATACAATTTCTAATCCACGGAAGCAATTATGGTATGTCGTGTGCATCGCAAGGGTTGTAGCATAATGAGCTTTAGCTAACAGCAAAAGTTGTAGAGGCAGCGACCACCATTGATATGACCACGAGAAGAATGCCAAGGAAATATCAAACGTTCCATTGTTATAGGTTTCAAATGTCTAACTTATACCTGAAAGCATTTAGTGTTTAGCATCACCTTGGAGAAGAAACAAGAAGATGTGAAGGAGTCTTGTTCTAGACACATGGGCACAAAAGTTTCGAAGATACGAGGGAAAAATTCTTCTATATTTCAAAATAAGCTTTTGTCAAACCAAAAGCCTTCAAATAAGAGAGGTATTATCCATAAAGATTAAGAGGGTGTGATCAATAGTGATCCAAAAAGGGACGAAATGTTCCCACTTGTCTTTTCTTTTCCAATAAGGGATGAAGCACCCCACTCGTCTCTTTCCCAAAAAGAAGACAAAATGCCCCACACATGACCTTTCATTTTTCCCTGAAATGGCTTCTCATTTCTTGAAAGATGAAATCTATTCTACCCTCCTATGTGTTCAGGAAATAAATAAATAATTTATATTGCATTGACTTTATTAAGTAAATCAGATTAATTTAAGCAATAAACTATAACAATGTTGGTACCCCTACAAAACTTTGTTCTTAATCAAGTTTGTAGTTTGTAGTCAATAGATCATGTTATTCTCATCATATCAACTAAGTTTTAGTCCTATAAATTTGTAAATTTGCCAAGTTATAGAATAGTATGTCTACTATAGTGGTTGCAGATTGATCACAAATAAGGAATGGCAAACTAAGATGAACCAAGCTTTTGAAGGTCAATAGCTCCAAAGAGAAACTGAAGACAATATAGTGACGAAGATTGGAAGGCAATGAAAAGGGTGAAGAATAGTTTACTAGGTCTCTGTAATGTCCCCATTTTAGGGTTCTCTTACTTTGCAGTTGGTGGCGGTTTTCTAGGTTTGTATTTGCTTGATTAGAAGGGTGATTTGATGTTACCAACGAGCTCAGATGATTTAGAGGAGTTATTTGATGCTCTCAGATGTTATTTTCGGCTTCTGGTTTGGGCTCCAAGATTCTTGGAGAGAGCATCTGTTTATAGTAAGTCACATGGTTGGCACCATTCATCTTTATTCTTCATCAGGATCACTCTGGTGCAATTAGTTATCGATTCCGATGCATTCCGACAGTTCCGCAAAAATGAGTGTATTAATGGTTATATCTTAATTAAATTACTAAGGTTGCTTAAAATTAATTAAAATATTTAAAAAGGCCCTTAGTATTACAGCCCGTCGGATCCAGGATGAGATGCCTTAAATCATAGATGCATTAAACAGTGACCTTGCGTGTCAAAATATCATTATTTTAATGAAAAGGTCATTTTTGGAATAAAAATAATGTTTTAATTAAAAAAGTGCATCTTAAAAAATAAGCTTGTAGTGAGTTTGGGAAAAAAGTATAAAAAAAGTTTTTGGAGCTCATTTTGGCATTCTTGATGTTATTTTTCTCACTACATTTTGGAGAGTTTCTTGAAGGCTTTTCTGGTTTGTGGGTTTGGAAACCCTAGGGCACCAGTTTCGGTAATGAAACTATCTACCCTAGCTGGAAATTGCTGAGGAATCTATTCAGGGTTTCTGTAGGTGTTTAAAAGCAAATTTAATGGTCACACTCAGTGACCAAATTTGAGGAGATTGGCTGTGTTTTCAGTTTGGAGCTTATCAAGGGTTTGAGAACAGGTAAAAATCTTCTTTCAATCTGCTAGGGCGTGGTTCCTCATTGCTACCCGTGGCCCCATCAAATATCTTCAGTTTATGGAAGTCTCTGCCTTAAAGAAATCGTACAGCATATCAAACCCTAGGCACTGGGTTATATTCTCCTTCTAAGCAATGACGTGATTATTTGGGAAGAGTCTGGAATTTTCAGAGGGGCGTGTTTATCTTCTGAGTGAAGTGATTCACTTAGGTTTCTCCTGTGCATCTTATATCAGTCTATATTCAATTGAATGGTGGTGTCTCAATCAAAAGAACCTGTTCGTGGCTTTCCTAGGACAGGAAGTAGACCTTGCTAACTCGTGGATCCTCTTCCAATGACAGAGTGGGAGATTTGAGGGAAGAACTAGTCTGAAGTTTGGCGTTAGGTGCATCAGAAATGAGTTACTTGCTACTGCAGCAATTCTGGGCTGTTCCTGAGCAAGATTCAACCTCCATTTACCTTGGTGATCTCATAACCAGGTCTGAGATATTTGGAATTGTTTGTAAATTGCTGTTGCTCAGTCTAAAACTGCAAATAGTGGTTTATTGTTGTATATTTGGGGTCTGCATGAAAGAAAGGAGTTGCCTATACTGCTATGTATGATTTTGGTGCATAAGTTCTGAGTATTCTGCTCATATTAAGGCTCTGATAACTTGTGCAAGTCTGAATATAAATTTTGGGTGGTTTATGTCTTATCCCAAGCTCTAATATTACTGTAACAGTCATTTGTTGAGGTTCTTTCATGCTGCTATTTCCAAGACAGTCCAAAAACAGTGCACAGTAGAGTTGTAATGAAGTCTGAAATGTATTTCTGCTCATGGTGTGTAAATTTCAGTCAAGAATAGTGAAATGAAATGCACAGGATAGTTTATGATAAGTCTGAAAATTGTATTTCTGAGAATGCAAACGTAATAACAGTCCATTATTAACATGTTGCTCCAGAATTGAGTTCTTGCATTCATCGTAGGTTGAAAGTTGCGATTGCATTCATTGTATGTTGGAAGTTGCTATTGTCATGTACTCAAAAAACTTATCTTGCAAACTCAGTATATGTTTCTTAATTGACAAATGCAATATGTCATATTAAATGGTTTGGGAAAAATTATTGTTCAATTGGCAAGGGTCATTACAGTGGTATCAGAGCTTAAACTCCTGCCAGCCTATTAGGTTGTGTTGCTCTTAAAATTTTAGAGTTATAGCAGTGAAGTCCAACAGTGGAATCAGTTGGAATAAATGAAGTCAAATCAAGAACTCATGATAGAGCTTTTGCAAGTATTTCAGAGTTATCAGAAGAATCTAACGACATTGCTAGAACATCCTGAAATATTAAGACCTCTTTTAGCAAAGGAAAGAAAAGAAGACACTATGGTAGGAAAGAAAGAAGAATTGCTTCCTCGTAATTAGCAGCTTACAGGTGAACCCAAGATGAGCGAAAATCAATTGACTGAAGAGTAATTGGTTTCTTTAGGTTTACAGGTTACAGGACCTCCTAAAATGAGCAAGAACGAAATGAGAATACAAAATCTTTGCTTCTCGTGCAAAGGACCTCGGGAGCTTAATCACCAATGCATAGGTTACAAGGCGAATAGGCTTGAAGACGAACAAATAGTCACAGAAGAGGAGGTTGAGGTTGTTCTTGATGGAGATATGATGCTACTAAGGTTGAGGATGAAACTAGTTCCTCAAGCACCTCTATTACTAAAGATAAATACATGGATCTTCACATTGATGTTGAGAACGAACAATCTACTGATTTTGAGTTTGCTAGATCAGCTACTAAGGAGGTATGGTCAAACGATAAAAATAAGGATACTTATACAGTTTACTCCCAACAGAATGATATAATGGGCTTTAGGGAAAAAGAGCTACTTATTGCATCTACAAGTGAAATGTGCACAAGTTTCTATGTAGGTGATTTAGAGATTGTTATTGATAAGCTTTGTGAAGAGAAGACGGATTCCTTTGAAGATAAATGCTATCCCAACATTTTCATGAGGATTGCAAGGCATCAACTAGTGGAAAATTTGACATTGATTATGATATGGCTCCTACACGGGAAAGCAAAACAGAAAATTTAGTTTATAACTGCCCAAGTCATGTTGAGGAGTTTGATCAAAGGCCTTTAGTGTTGCAAAATTTGAAGGACCAACTTATGGTTACAAATGAGAAAGTGGTGCAAGTCTTAACAAGAATAAACAGTACTCACAAGTACGTTGAAGACCTCAATTGGAAAGCTCAAATTGAGGAGAGGTAAAAGGGAGTTGCAAGTGGAGTCACTCTTACTCAATTTTACTCTATCAAAGAAGCATCGGAAATGATAAAATCTGATTACTTGCAATGTCTTATGGACAGGGATCTTGCTATCAAGTATGTTTAAGGCAAAGAAAGAGAAGCTGATGATCTTTGCTTACAATTGAGTATGGCTCACTTTTCTTTATATAAAGAGGAAAATTTTGTTCCTATTGCAGCCATACAGGTGGTCCAAGAGCATGATGCAAGAACTTCAAAGATTAAACAAATTATTGGAGGGATTAATGAACTCCATAAGGATGAGATGTTGCATGATGACTTCAGCACTTTCCTTGTTGAAGAGGTTTAGTATGTAGATAAAGATTGGAACCGGCTTGAGGATAATTTCTCACATGAAGGTGCAGCTTGCAGCCTTGAGATAGCTAATATAACAAGTATTGAAAAAAGTTTCCAACATGCTACACTTTATGAATCAGCAGGTATTGATGAGTATTCAGAATTGGAGGGAAATGTGTATGAAACCTATAAAGATATGTAATGTCCCCATTCTTAGCACTACACTTTCCAGTGATTGATAGCCTATCCCCGGATGCCTGCAGGCTAGTATGAGGTAGAATTAGGGTTTCTAGCCGTTTGGAGGTTTCTTTGGTGAACTCAGGGGTTTGCATGTTGGAGTTTTTCTGATTGGTTTCTAGATTCTTTTTGGGTTTTCAGAGAGCTTCGCAGTGGTATGACATGCATCTACATCTGACAAACTTTTCGGGACTTACTATTTTTAGTAAGTTACGACGACTACTCAAAATGTGGTTAAAATGCATTTGGAGTCACTTATTATTTTTAGCAGTATGCTATTTATAGTAAGTGCTATTTTTAGTAGGGTTTCTACAGTTCAGTTCAGTGGTTATTTCTGGCAGGTTAGTTTGAGCAGTTTGGTCTCCAACACCCTTGGTGCTATTTTTGGCAATGTTTCAGCAACTTGGTATTATGGCTAAATCTGGCAGAGCAGTTTATTCAGTTTGGTCTCCAGCATTTGAGGTGATTATTTTGGCAAGTTTGATATTTGAAGAAAATAACATTTTAAGTGAATTTTTGGCTAAGGCTTGGAGGATGCCGAATTTGATGAATTAATGTTTGAGTGAATTATTTCAAATGCTAAAGTGGACAACTTCTTGAGGAGGAAATATTTAAGTCCTTAGTAAAGTATTTTTCACTTAATAAGGTGGACGCCTAACTTGTGGAATATTGGCTTTTTTAATGAAGTATTTTTTCCTTCATTTTGGACACCATGTCTAGGTGGCTGAGGGAGTTGAAATGAAATGCAAATTGCAATTTGATGAAGGAGAATGTGAGTTTCAGTTTGGGCGCCCTAATTGGAGGGAAAAGGCATTTTGAATTTGTGGAGAAGTTTATAAATATGAGCCTTGGCCTTCATTTGAGAGCATCCAATGAATTTTATAACAAAATGCTGCCAGAATGGTAACTCACTCGCTTTGAGGAATGCATACCTCCTAGCAAAGCTTAGTTTCTTGCTTGAAAGATAGCAACTAAGATAAAAATTGTTTTTTACACTGAAGAACAAATTGAGCGTATTGGAAATGTTTACTTTGATATTTTCTGAAGTTTGTGAAGGGTTTTCTCAGTTTTCAATTTGTTGGTTGTGTGCTTGCTATAGCACGTTTTTGCTCACAGCTCCTTACTCGATTTTTTCTGTGGTTATGGGTATTGTTCCAATCTCTTTCTCTATGCTAGGCGCCCCTTTCCACAAATTTTGGTAATTTTTAGTAAAGTCCTTGAATTTATCTAGCTGGTTGCCCCCTTTTGATGGTTGTGCCTTGCCTTTAAGAGCCTTGGAATGCGTGCATAAAATAATGGAGGGTATTTGCTATTGTTTAATGTTCTAGACTTGGGCACCAACTTCCTAGGCTTCATATGCACTCAGTTTCATGTCAATCGGAGGAGTATTGGATGAGTTATGAGCATTTTGGTGTGATTCATGCTTGCTGGTTTTTCATATCAGTTTGAAGAAGTTCAGATTTTTGGCTTGTTTTTTCATAGTTGGGAGGTTTGAGAAGTTTGGAGAGTCATCTAATGTCAATTGTAGTGATTTGGACAGCTATAACACTTTGCTTCTTGTAGATTATACTTCATATTGTAACGTTGAATTAGAAATACTGATCGGCTCTTTCATTTCTACAAATTACTATTGTATTCTCACTTTTAGTGGAAGAGGGCAGGCCTCGCCGCCTAATTTACTTTCTTGTATAAGCACTTTCATTCCCACCGTTTGGTGGAAGAGTCAGGCCTCGCCATCTCTACTTTCAATACTTTGTAATTCTTCATTTGCTAATCGGCTAAGCCGTCAAACTACTCCCGTTGAATAAGTGGTCAAGTTGCATATTCATTGTACTTTCCAGCACTTTCAATTTTATTGCTAACAATCCCCAACGCCATATGCTATCACCTCGCCCATCATTGAGATCTTGGTGAACATTCCTGGTGTAGGGTTACTTTCTCGGCTAGTTTTGGTTTTGCTAATGCTGACAGGTGAAGTTGTTGATGTGAAAAATTGAAAAAATTGTAAGGGGGTTATTTCAGTGGTATTGTTGACGTATTTTTCATGACCACACCAACACAAAATAAAATTACCAACGGCAACTCTATCCTCTCTTGAACAAAATCTCCTGCATGCTAAGATTGCTAGAAAGATCATGCATTCAACTCCAAGGTTCCTTCATGCAATGGATAGTCTCAGTTGGCTCAATGTGATTTGTTGGTATTTAAAGGGGACTTACAAAATTGTTCAACAGCGGAGAAAGGAATTTGAATGCTCAAAAGGTTTGTTTATAAAGTTCTTGTTTCCTAAACTAACTAGAAAGTACTGAATTAAAATGGGTGCAAGGTTTAGAAAGTCTAAATTCTATCCTAAATGCAGGATATGAAGCTCAACTTCAGCAAACTTCAACCGGACTTCGCTTTGCCTTGCGTCGGACAACTTCTGCGGAGTCGATGCAATCTTCAAGGGAGGTGACTAAAGATATTCAAACCACCACTTGACATGAAGATATCATCACAATGACGCATACCATCATTCAAATTGTGATTGAACTTATGTCTACAACGTTTCCAATTGACCACACAAGGTGAACACACCGTCAATGAACCCGCTAGTGGTATGGATAAGCGAAGCTTGCCTAGGTCAGACACCACATTCCACAACTAGCATCTACTTGTATGAAATGAAATCTACTTTACTTTAAGCTACTTTACGATTCTAAGTGAATTGGAAGGATGAAGAAACCTTGCTAGCTACTCACAACAAAAGACGAAATCACCATCAATGAAAACTCTCTTTATTATGAGAGTGTTCACAACAACTTCTTACAAAGCATTCAAATGGAAGACTTTCCTTCCTTTTCAATCTAAGCTACCAATCTATGCTATGCTATCTCTGAGCTGTCCCTCTATTCTAATGCTATTCTATCTTCTAATCTAATCTAATGAGGTACAAATGAGGGGGGGTGCCCCTTTTATAGCTGGCCAAATCCAGTGGACGACTCAGATTCAATTACAATGAAGGGCTCAGATTGAGCCACATAAACCCTAACCCTAAAAACCGCCACCAAAAAGAGGGGTAATAAATGAGCAATTAATGTCCACCGTCCTTCTAGAAGATTCTTGTCTGGAAACGCGTTCTCATTGTTCTTGTTCTTCTTCTTGACTACAAACTGGATGAGTTTGATCATCATGGCTTCTGTTTCTTGGACTGATATGGCAAGTACGTTCAACTATTTGACGATGATCTTCCTCCTTGTTGTCATGGTACCTTTGGTTATGCGGAGTATGCTGGAGAATATCTTCTAGGTCATTGCCGAAGGACTTCAGACTTAAGGAAGAATTCTTTTATTCTGTCATGATGTCAGTCTCCAACGCCTGGGCCTTCATCTTTTCCTTCATTCTGAACTTGAAAGATTTTCTTGTCTTGGATTCAATCATTCCCGCTTGCCATTTGCCTAACTGCGTTGGGTGCATATTGGGTCTTTGAGGACAAATTCCAACACTTTGCCATTTCTGATAACATCTCCCTTCATGGTTTGGAAGCAAGTGAGACATCATGGAGAGGCTTGAAACATGTGACTTTATTTCATCCTACAGTTCAATATTGTCCCGAAGTATTTGCTCCATCACTTCAAGTCATCCCACCTTGGTCCCGGCGTTCATCCTGCAAACAAAAGAAGAGCATCAAAACATTTTATAATATAAATACACTTTACTCACCTGATATCCATGTTTTGATCTCCAATGTCCAATTGCTCTCTGGATCTGATAGAGTTCATCACTTTTCTCTAGCAAACTTTGCTTTCTTCATACTCTTATCATAGGCGTACTTTGACCATGTATCCTCCTCGATGCTCATTTTTGATGCCTTAGAAACTTTCATCCGTCTTGAGGGCACGTTTAGAGGGTGTTGTTTTATTTCTCTTTGCCTTAGAAAATTTTCCAACCAACATGATATTCCCTTTTTGCCTAAGCCAAATTTCCAACCCATCTGCCTTAGAAATAATTTATTTCCTCTAGAAAATTTCATCAACCAAGCGCCCAAGTAAAATCTCCATCTTAAAGTCTCAGGTGAGGCGTGAAAAGTTTCAAAATCATCTCCTTGTCGAAGATATCCAGTACCCAAAAGAAAATTCCCCTCAGAAAATGCAAAATTCATGTGTATCACTACAAAGAGGGACATTTAATTTTTGAATTTTATACCTTAGAAAAATATTTCTCACCAAAGTTTATTCTTTACTTCTTTCTATCTAGGCACATTTCTTCTCTTGCTTTGCCTTAGGAAATTTTATCTAACTTGGGCGCATATGACAAGGTCTCAGGCCATTTTATGACTTAGAAAATCTTTTCAAATACCTCCTCTTCAAGATAGGCGCATATGAAGGGGTCCACTGCCGTTTTTTGTTATCTTAGAAAATTTGCACATCACCTTGATGACTTGGGCGCATATGAAGGGGGGTCAAGCAGGTTTCAATGCCTTAGAAAATTTCTCATGACTCACGCCTCTTAGGGCGCATTTGGCCTTCTCTCATGCCAGTTCTCAACACTTAGAAAATTCTTTGTCATCAACCTATCAAGGGCGCATTCTAGGGGGTCAACTTCCTTCTTCTTCTAACTTAGAAAATTTCTAGCTCCTTCCTCTTTTAGGGCGTGTTTGGGAGGTCTTACTTCCAATCATGATGCCTTAGATGATTTTCAAGCATCCTTCACAAGGTGGGCACATTCTGATGGGCCTCCTGCCATTTACCAATACTTGGAAAATTTCTCATGCCTCCCCTATGTCTTGGGCGCATTTGAGGGTGTGTGAAGGAAATTCTTCTTGCCTTAGTAAATTTTTTAAGTCACCTTCTAGACAAGGGGGCAGTCCCTGGTGTCTACTTCCGTTTTCCATTACTTAGAAACTTTTTGATGCCTCCAGCAACTCATGGCACATTTGCTAGGTCAAGCCTCCACTTTGCTAGCACTTAGAAAGCTTTACTCCCCACTCCTTGATGAGCACATTTAGGAGGGGGTACTTCCATTTCAACACTTAGCAAAGTTTCCAACCCTCTCACCTTGAAGTTTGGGTGCATTTCACAGGTGGTGAAGGAATTTTATCACTTAGCAACTTTTTCCACCCACTTCCAATTTGGGCGCATATGAGGGTGTGAGGAGGAAATTCCAACACCTTAGAAAAAATTTCCATGCTAGCCCATCAACTTGGGCGCATTTAACTAGGTTGTGAGGAATTTTGATTGCCTTAGAAAGTTTTTCAACCTCCCTCATTGAGCATGGGCGCATTTGGGGATACCTGCAGGAATTTTCCAACACTTAGTATATTTTTCCCATCTTCTCTCAAGGTTGGGCGCATATGAGGGGTTGAGCAGGAACTTTCATACTTAGAAAATTCTTCACCCTATCTTCATCCTCTTGGGGGCACATTTAGCTGGGTGAGGAGGAATTCTTCAAGACTTAGAAAAAATTTTAAACACCTTCTTTCCTTGATGAGGGCGCATTTGGAGGAGAGAGCAAGAATTTTCAAGACTTAGACAAATTTTCCTTAGCCTCCCTTCAGACTGGGTGCATTCAAGGGGTCTTCAGGGAATTCCTCATACTTAGGTGTTTTTCTCCAAGCCAGTATCTTGAGGGCGCATTTGAGAGGTCATGCAGGAATTTTCCAAGACTTAGCCACTTTTCCAGCTTGCTCGCCCTTGTTTTACTATTTTTAGTAAGCCTCTAGTTTTCATACTTTTGTAGCTTAGATTGATTTGGAATTTACACCACAGGGTCCTCATGATCTAATTGACCCGTTCACAATGCCATCTTGTGTCGACCTGCTATTTATAGCCTATTTTTGGAGGTGACTTGCTATTTATAGTAACTGCTTGATTTCAGGACTTCTGCAACTTTGCTCGACATGAAATTTGTTCCATGGGGCCCTCATGGGTTGACTGACCTGTTCACACTGGTATCTTGTGCTGACTTGCTATTTATAGCCTGTTTGAGAAGTGACTTACTATAAATAGTAAGTGCTCAGATTGCCTTCAAATTTTACTAGTGGATTCCTTGAAAGATACTGATCGCGATGGGATACATGTGTTTTCGGAGATTTTGGCATTTGACCCTTCATTTTGGGTCCCGAAGCTAGAAACCCTAATCTAATTTGCATGTTGATTAAATGATCTTTGTTCCGTTTCAATTGCATGTCGCTCTGTTCGTGATGCTGAAGTGCTGGGTAGTTGTCGGAGTGGTCTTGCTAAAAATAGTAAGTTTCTGAAAATGTGACCAATCAGCTGTCGTCGAGTTTGCATGTCACACTGCCCGAGAGATCTCAAAAAACCTAGAAAAACCCAGTAAACTGGTCTATATGCGAGCACTGTCTAAAAATAGTAAGTTCCTGAAAAATGATCAACTTTGCCTGCATGTTACCTTGCTGTGTAGCTCTTGAAAAACCCATGAAGAATATGCTAAAATGCATAGAAAAATCCTGCATGCAAACCCTAAAATTTGCTCTCAAAGACAACTTCGCAAGAAGGCCCTGATCCTAGTTTGCATGTTACATCACTGCGAAGCTCCCGAAAAACCCACAAAGAATATCCAGACATGCGTTGAAGATTCCAACATGCAAACCCTTGAAATAGCCTCCGAAGTCAAGACTGCAGAAAGTTATCACCTCATCTTGCATGTCATATCATTGCGTAGGTCTTGTTGTGACCTTTTCACACATCGCCCCATTCAAGATGGGGACCCCCTAAATTTTGCTCCATTCCGGTCTTTTGGCTTGGGTTTCTCTCTCTCTCTCCCGCTCTGTCTCTTTTTTGTCCGCCTTTCGAGGGGTTGCGCCCGTCAGTGAGTTTAAACGTGAAATTGACCAAGTCTGAAAATTAGGGTTTCATTTTTCCTGGTCAGTCCAAGGTCGAACGAAGTCAATAAATTGAAAATTGAGCTTAACATTGTTGTCAGCATGTTTCCAGCCGACTTTCAGCAAGTTTTCATCAGATTCTGAGCTACTTACTATTTTTAGTAAGTGTGCAATTACAGGCAATCCTTCAGCACTTTTGAGATTCCCACAGTCACACGGCATTCAAAGCACATCAGGCTACTCGCATGCAAAATTTGAGCGAAAACAGACAACTTACTATTTTTAGCAGTCCACCTTCCGGGACCAATTTCAGGGTTCAGATGCAGAGTTTTTCTTTGCATGTTGGCATATTCCTTCTGGGTTTTTCAAGACCTTCGCGATGATATAACATGCAAAACGAGACGACCACTTTCGGACCAAATTTCCAGTGGCTATTTTAGGGTTTGCATGTCAAGGTTTTGCATGCTCCGGATGATTCCCGGGTGGGTTTTTCGAGATTTCGCTGATGGTGTGACATGCAAATGGAGATACCCACTCAGTAAGGAACTTGCTATTTTTAGCAGGTGTGTCCCGGCGGCCGCCTCCCAGCAGTTCAAAATTACAAGCCGATCGCAGTGCCACAGAAACGAAGAGAAACAGAGTTCATTTGATATACATGCAGAGCGAATTAGGGTTTCCAACTTCAGAGCCTAAAAATAGGCGTAAAAAGTCAAAAATTTCGAAAACCGGTGTAAACCACCGCGATCAGCATTCTTCAGGCTATCCGCTAGTGAAATTTCAAGTCAAACGAAGCACTTTACTATTTATAGTAAGTCAATTTGAACCTGGCTAAAATGGTAAATCACCGGTGACAAGCGCCGCTGTCACCGACAAGTCACGCAGGAGGAGCTTCATTAAAAAATTTCAAATCAATCTGGAGCAATGGAGCTATCGTAAAACATGAGGTTACTATTTATAGTAAACCACCTTCAGAAACAGGCTAAAAATAGCAGGTCAGCTAAAAATGGCAATGTCGACAGGACAATGAGGTGATAAGGATGCAGTGTGTAAAATTTCAAGTCGTTCCAAGCTTCAGAGGTGCAAAGTTCAGAGGACTTACTATAAATAGCAGGGCATGAAATACTGGTGAAAAACGATGAAAAATGTTCTAAGTCTGGAACTTCATCCAGTTAACATGGAAAAATGCGCCAGTTGATGAGGAAGCTCAGGAAAAATTCTAAGTATGAGGTTTATCCTTCTCAGGGGGCAAAATGCGCTCAAGAAAAAAAAAAAAAGTCAAAGCAAAGTCAAAGATTATCATCCTGCTCCTATGGCAAAATGCGCCCACCTTGAAGAGAGAAAGGTTGAAAAATTTTCTAAGTGTGGAAATCCGCCACCCCCTTCCAAATGCGCCCATCCTCCTCAGGGGGTAAAATGCGCCCAAAGGCACAAAAAGTCAAAGAAGTCAACAAATATCATCCTGCTCCTATAGCAAAATGCGCCCAGCTCAAGGTTGATAGCAATAATATTTTCTAAGGCATGAAAGATATCCTCCTCACCCCTCTAAATGCGCCTATCCTTCTCTTGCATCAAAATGCGCCCAAGTTAGGAGAGAGTCAACAAGGTCAAAGCTTTTTATCCTCCTCAAGTGGTGAAATGCGCCCAAAGGCAAAGAAGTCAAAGTGGTCAATGAATTTCATCCACCAGCAAGGCTCAAATGCGCTCAAGTTGGAAGCAAGTCAACAAGTTAAAGAAACTCGTCCTCCTTGCATGTCTAAATGCGCCCAAGTTAGGAAGGTAAAAGGTGAATGGAGGTAGTAAGTGAGGTGAAAGTATTGCCTAGACGTGGTGAAAGGTGGTGAAAGGCGTTATCCTCCATCAAGCTCAAATGCGCCTAAGGTGATGTGTTAGAGAATATTGCAAGATGTGTTGCCTAGGCGTGATTTTTGAATTTCCTCTCCTAGCCTCATATGCGCCAAGGGTGATGAGTGTTAGAAAATATTTCTAAGGCGTGTGAAGTGAGTAATTTCCTAAGGCGTGGTGAGTGATATGTGTGAGGTGTTGAGAATAAAATGCTAAGTGGGTTATGCGCCTAAAGTCAGAGATGAAGGATGAGTATAGAATACGCCTAAGGTGTCGAGTAAAAGCAAAATAAAAAAATAAAATATCTCTAAGGCGTTAGAATTTTAAATAAAAAATTGCCTTGCAAGTGTGGAATAAATATAAATGGTGAGTGGCAAATCAAGTGTGCCAGGCGTAAACGAAATTCTCCTAAGTGAAGTTGATACTTTTCTCACTGGCAGGCAAACAAAATTTTCTAAGGTAAATTCTCAGAGTGCAAGAGATGATTAAAATATTTTCTAAGGCAAAATATTTTCTTCTTAGAAAATACGCCTAGAGCTCAAGGTGGTGAAATTTTTTTTGAAGCACGAGCAAAATTTTTTTCAGTGATGAAGGCAGAGATGATGATAATGCAAGATGAATTCAAGTTTCTTCAAGCTAGAGCAACACAGAATGATCACAGGCGAAGAATGAATTTAATTTGACAGAATAATATTTTTCTAAGGTTCAAAATTCAAAAATTAAATGAACCCGTTCGTTGGGTACCCATGGATTCGAGACATTCTAAAGAAAATTTTCTTCTGGGTACTGAACATTTGCGATAATAGATGGATTTCCAAGTCTTCCGCACTTCGCCGACACTTTTTCAGTGGGAAATTTAATCAGTGCTCAAATTATGAATTTTCCTAAGAGAAAATTTTAAATTTTCTAAGGCAAAGATGAATAAAATGTGTTTTCAAAATAAATTTTTCTGAAGGATGAGTTGGAAGTCGGTTGCCTAGATAATTTTGATTGAATTCTTCAGTGATGAATTTCCCAGAGGTGATGAAGAGTTAAAATTCGAATTTCAAGTGGCAGGATTCCGGCTGGTGAATTAAAAAGGATGAATTTAAATTAAAAAAATTTTAAAATAAATTCAAAGATGCCAGTCAAAGTCAAGTTTCTAGAAGAATAAGATTCCTGACGTCGGGTGACAAGTGTCAGAAATACCAGAGAGGGAGAATTCAAATTTTTGAAATGGAGTAGTGGAAGTTTAATGCACTGGCTAAAAATGGCTTCTTCTAGAATTCGATGTTGAGCTATAAAATGAAGAGATTTCTCACTTGTTTTCACAGCTAAAAATTCGATTTGCTCTGAGTGAAGCATTGCAGTGAAGTGTTGCAGTGAGTTGTTGCTTGAAGAGTTCGAAGTTTGAAGTTGCTGGAGCTGCTAAAGGGGACGCCTTGAGTTGCTGAGAAGCACAATTGCTGAAGTTAAGGAAGGCGAACTTGCTGATTGTTAAAGTCTGATTTGTTGCTGAAGTTGCCAAGGCTAAGAGGTACGACTTTGCTGGTGTGGGTGGCTGAAG
>VDFB02156303.1:0-26194 GCA_007258455.2 Sequoia sempervirens | reverse complement strand
GGGGTAGGATATTGAAGATACTTGAGAGAGAGAGAGAGAGAGGTGGAGGGAGTGGGAGAGAGATAGAGGGAGGGAGGGTTAAGGGTAGAGGGTAGATGGTTTAAGGTTTTAGGGTTAAAGGTGGAGGGGAGAGAGATAGAGGGAGTGAGTGAGTGAGAGAAAGACCTCAGAGAGAGAGAAGGGGTATTTTTTATATATTAATAACTAATATATATATGCTAGTAGATTTACAACACAACATGAAAGACAAGAATAGAATTACTTTTAGTTATAGAATTAAGGTTAGGGTTAGATATATATTTAGTTAGGGTTGGGGTTAAAAATAGTGTCAGTGTTAGTTTTACGATTAACTTTAGGGTTAGATTTAGAGTGAGAATTATTGTTGAGATTGAATCATAACCCTAATATAACCTTAACCTTAAACCTAATTGAACCCTAACCCTATTTGTAATTGAACCTTAACTCTAACCCCAACCCTAACCCTATCATTGAACCCAAGCTTTATCCTAGAACCCCAACTCTAATTAAATGGTAAACCTAACCTAACCTTAACCCTAATGTTAATCCCAACCCTAAGTCTATCTATAATTATAATCTAACCCTTCTCATTCTAACCCTAATTATAATCTTAATTATAATTCTAACCCTAACCATAATCCTAATGATATTCATAATCCTTAGTTTAACACTAACCATAGTTCTCATGACAACCTTAACTCTAATTATAACCCTAATTAAACCTTGACCTTAACCTTAACCCTAACCTTGAGCTTAATTGAACCCTAACCTTAACCTTAAGCTTGAGCTTAATTAAATAAAGATCCTAGCTCTAACCCCAAACTCATATATGTGAGATAATTATAATTTACCAAAACCCTAACCATAATTGAAATATAATCCTACCTTTAATTGAACCCTAACCCTAATTGAATTGTAATTTTAACCCTAAGCCTAATTGAACCCTATTTTTAACTCTAAGACTAATTAAACACTATTGCTAACCCTAACCCTAAGCCCATCTAAATACTAGCCCTAATTGAACCCTAACCCCAATTAAATCATATTTAAACCCTAACCCTTAATGAGCACTAACCCTAATTAAACCCTAACACAATTAAACCATAATTCTAACCCTAATTTAATACTAACACTAACCCTAATCCTAATAACATATTATTAGGGTTATATTTATTAATGTCTTAATATTAGTTTATAAATTCAACATTAATTATAAATATTTTAAAATAAATTAAGTATTTCAATCTAAAATTTTAATATTTGACATTACAAATAAAATTAAACTAAATTCCAATTTTTAAAATCCATAAAATATTTATTATCTATTTATTTTTACTAATTATCTAATAAAATTAAATTAAATTAAATTAAATATTCATTTTAAATTAATTAAACAATTGTTAATTAGAATTTTAGAATAAATTAGGAAATAAGATCTATATAAAATCAAATTTTCTATTTTTTTCTGTGTCCAAATCATTTCATTTTCTAAAATTATACTAAATTCTAGATATCATAATTAAACACAAAACTTTATTCTATTCTAATCCTAACCCTAGTTAAACCCTAACCCTATTTGGACTCTAACCCTTACTCTAATTGAGCACTAAATCTAATTGTAATTGACCACTAAGAATAATTGAATTCTACCCCTAACCCTAACCCTAACTCTAACTAAACCCTAAACCTAACCCAAACCTACTTGATTCATAATCCCATCCCTAACCCAAACCCTAATTGAACTTTAAAACTAACCTTAATTAAGTATTAACCCTAATTTAACATTTATTGAACAGTAGTCCTAATTGTACCATAACCCTAGCTTTGAACTACAGTTGAACTCTAATCCTTACCCTAACACTAATTCTTATCCTAATTGAACCTTAACCCCAACCCTAACATTAAACTTGACCCTATTTGAACTCTTATTGAATTCATAACCTTAATTAAACCCCAACCTCATCCTCAATCCTAACCCAAATTGAACATTAATTGAACCCTAAACCTAACCCTAAGTGAACACTAATCCTAATTGAACTCTAACTTTTAGTTGAAAATATTAAAGTGCCTAGATTTTCCCATTCATCGGCCATTTATCATTCACCCTAATAGAACTCCAAAAATTTATACTTTTATAATGTTTTAATATACACCTAATATTAAGGGCTTAGGAGTTTAAGGGTTAAGGGTCATGATTTAGGGTTAAGGGTAGAGGGAGAGGATAGAGATAGTGATTGAGAGAGGATTCAAGAGAGGGAGATGGGGTAGGAGGAGACTTGAGAGAGAGAGAGAGAGCAGAGGGTAGTGGCAGAGGGTTTGGCTTTGGGTTTAAGGGTTAAGGGTTTAGGGCTATGGGTAGAGGGAGAGATAGATGGATCTCAAAGGAGAGAGAGAGGGAGGGAGTGGAGAGATAGAGAGAGGGTTAAGGGTAGAGGGAGGAGATAAGAGTGAGGAGAGATAGAGAGACCTAAGAGAGGGAGAGGGGGCAGAAGGGTGAGACTTGAGAGAGAGAGAGGAAAGAGGAGGAGGGAGAGAGGTATGGGTAGAGGGCAGAGGGCTTCAAGGGTTTAGGAGCTTAAGGACAAGGGCTTGAGGCTCTAGGGTTTCATGGGCAGAGGGAGACACACAGAGGAGTGAGTGAGAGGAGAGAGACCTAAGAGATCGAGGAGAGAGGGTAGGAGGGAGAGACTTGGAGAGAGAGAGAGATAGAGAGAGAGGGTAGAGGGCAGAGGGTTTACAGGTTAAGAGTTTGAGGGCCTAGGTTGTGTGAGAGGTGCCATAGACAGAGGATTAGTGAGAGACAAAGGTGAAGGGAGAGAGACAGAGGGTAGAGGGTAGAAGGTAGATGGTTAAGGGTAGAGGGAAAGATAGGAGTGAGTGAGAGAGAGAGAGAGACTTGAGAGAAGGAGAGACGATAAAGTGTGAGACTTGATAGAGAGGGAGGGAGGGAGGGAGTACTGGGAGAGAGATAGAGGGTAGAGGATTTAGAGTTTAAGGGTTAAGGGTTTAAGTTTTAGGAATTATTCACTCAAATCCACATAAGGAGAGAAAATATATTATAATTATATGTTTATTCATGCTTATAAGTCATATTTGCATACAATTTAAGATAATTTGCATATATTCATCCAAAACTCAAAATAGGCTATCTATTATATTCCTATCTTTCTACCCATATATTCAACTCAAACCCTAGCTAGAGCTTTCATCAGTTCTCTCCCTACAAATGAGCCTTGAATTCCCTTTTATATGAAAAGGGAGCAACAAGCTTCAAGCTCAAATATAATTTCACCACAAATTTTCATTTGAATAAAATCTCCATTGCATTTGACTTTCATTTCAAAACTTCCCAGACATTGAATCTGTAAAACATAGTGCAACTGGGGAAAGCTAAAGTTGTAACTACCATTAGAAAAGGGAACACAAACTACCATCAAAATACCCTTTTTCACTATCCATGCAAAAAAACCAGGCAACCAAATTTCCACGAAGGAATACAATCGACATCAATATGTACCACACACAAAGAGCCAACACCACCAACAACAACAACATCATCAACACAAAATTTTACATCACACACATCAACTTATTATTTACCCACCACCCTGCCCTTACCAACACTCAGACCCCAGTATACATGCCCGCTTCTATTTTTTGTTAGAGAAGGGGAGGAAAAATCAGCCTCCTCTTCTTTCTTGTCCTTTCCCAATACAGTTCTAGTCCATCCACTTGGGGTTTTAACCGCCAATGGTACCATAGATATCACTTCCTCATCAGAGGGAAGACTGTGATTGAAGCAGGGTAAATACCGATAGTAGTCGAAGTCAGTCTTGGATACACCATCAAAAGTGTTGCTTGTAAGGTCAATGGGCAAGTGTTGGCATCCAAAGGATCCATGCGCATACCTTATTTTCCTACTGACACTAGTAATAGAGCACATCAATTTCTTTCCTTTATCATCTACCAGTTGAGCAACAACGTCCTAGAATTGCAACCTTCTATTGCATCTAGTGGGCACAAGCCTGGGCTTGTCAACCAAAGCACCTTGCTGAATAGTAGGACCAAGCTTTTGTGAGCTCAAACAAACAAACCTCCTTACTGACTTACTCATTTTCTTTTGTCATACAAGCACTCAAACTTGATTAGACTTATCCTAGAAAGTTCTCTAACTGCTACGAGAATGACACAATTAGCAGTTAATTACTCTTGTATTTATTGTGTGAGGTAATGGCAACCTTCATCAATGCTTAGTAAAAATGCATGTGCAAACATGGAAATTTGGGGCGTATGTACTATCACCATTTAACTTGAGTTGCATGAGAATTCGCAAATCACCCTTCATGATTTCCAACAACATCTTCACATAGATTGAGATCGATGTGACTACACAAGCAAGGAATAATTCATTAATGCTTCACCAGTTGGACGATAAAACGACCACCATGTGTCATTTTCCAACTTTGAATACTTCCCACTGATCTCCTAAAGAATTCACAGATCAAATGGTTTATCTCGGGCTAGCTCAATTTAACATCCAATGAAGCATCATTGACCTTCCTCATGACCAATAACATTAATCCATCTCAGAAACCAACTACCATGTTGGAAGGTCCTATGCACTTTTCAAACTAAATGGCTGGGCTACGCATTGCAATCTCATTGACCTTGCGGCTTTTAACCAACCTTCATCTTCCTCATCTGAGCTAGCGAGGAACGACAAAGATTTACATTTTATTTTTATCTTGGTTGTCAATCTAAAACCATGGGTTATGAGCTCAATAGTGTAGATTGGACCTCACATTCCATATAGGACACACATCTACCTTTTGCTAACCTCGTGCCAAATAACAAGGCAATACCTTAGGTTTGTGAGCTCACGGGGTACAATCAAGATCTTCTCCCATATCTTTGAATCTAAAAAACCTATACATTTCATGGTTAGTATTTAATGAAAGGCTTTGGCTAAGCCATCAACAACATGAACATTAGGGTTAATGGCTTAGGCTTACATCACGAAATTAAAATTAAAACCCAACTTTAGGAGAAGACATAATTCGGTGGGAAAATGATAACCAGTTCTTTAGGCTAATGGGGCCGATGAACTGACATGTTGAATGGCTCAAGAGGTGACTTAATGGGTCGTTGAATGACCAAGTAGGTCAACCTCAAATTATAACATTTGCGTGCTCTAGGGAATAAAACCCTACTAATTCATGGGGACAAGGGTTTCAAAATGGAGACTCGGGTCAACTGGCAGAGAGAAAATTCCTCAAAATTTTAAACTTGAGATAGAGTGACTAAGTGAGTGAGAGAGAGAGTGACCTGAGAGAGGAAGTGGTGCTAGGAGGGAGAGAATTGATAGACAAAGAGGGAGGGAGTGGGAGAGAGATAGAGGGAGACAGGGTTAAGGGTAGAGGGCAGAGGGTTTAAGGGTTTAGGGTTATGGGTAGAGGGGATAGAGATAGATGGATTCATTGAGAGAGAGAGGGAGGGAGTGGGAGAGAGACAAAGAGTAGAGAGTTAAGGGTAGAGGGTAGAGGGTAGATGATTAAGGGTAGAGGGGAGGGAGATAAGAGTGACTGTGAGAGAGAGAGAGAGGCAGAAGGGGTAGGAGGGTGAGACTTGAGAGAGAGAGAGGGAAAGAGGGATGGAGTGGGAGAGAGATATGGGGTAGAGGGTTAAACATAGAGGGTAGAGGGTTTGCTGGCTTTAGAGCTTAAGGGTTAAGGGTTTGCCTATGGTTAATTTATTTAAGGTTTATGGTTAAGGGTTAAGGGCTCTAGGGTTTAAGGGCAGAGGGGACACATAGAGGGAGGAGGAGATAGATAAATACCTAATAGAGGGAGAGGGGTAGGAGGGAGAGACCTGAGAGAGAAAAGAGAGAGAGAGGGTAGAGGGTAGAGGGTTTAAGGGTTTGGAGTTTAAGGGTTAAGGGTTTAGGGTTTAGGGTTTAGCCTAGGGTTATGGGTAGAGGGGAGAGAGATAAAGGGATTTAGTCAAAGACAAAACCCCAACCCTAGGTTTTTCCCAATACCATAAAAGACTAGTAACATAAGACAAGACAGGAAAGGAACATAAGACAGGACATGAAAGGATAGATTCAAATGATGCAACATACTGTGTTGATATTTCCTTCAATCTTCTTAAGAAGATCCATGATCTGTTTATAAAGTAAGTGACTTCATATATGCATCAAGTTCAATTATGCATCTTTTAAACAATGAGGAATCATTTCAAGTTGTTTTCAAGCCCCTCTCACCATAACCCTATTGGACAGTCACACATCACATAGGAAGGTGAGTTGTTAGGTCACCCACATATGTGATAGGTAGTTGTCCAATAAAGATAAAATGAGTAGACTATGTGTATTTATTACACATAAAAAGAAGATCAATGGTTTAATCAAGGCCATGATACAAGTACAAGGACAACACCTTTGCAAGAGATACAAGAGGCAAAGGGGATTGATATTATTCATTCATGGGTGTATTGGTGAAAGTGAATGCAATAGGTAAAGGTCATTGTCATTGATAAGGACAACCAACAATGAATGCTACAATGGTCTCATGAAGGACAACAACAAAAACAAAATCTAAAGTTGCACAAGGCTCTATTCAAGGCCTTCACAATCAAACATTAGGCGAAAAAGTTTCCAGATAACATTCAATGCATGATGTTTTAAGGAAAGGCATAAAAGGAAAAGACATTCAAGAAACATCAACTCTAGTTGACACAGATAATATTCCTATTGAAAACATGTCATTACAAGAGGTTTATGACAGCAATGGAACCCTCATATCATGTGATCGAGATACAATTTCTATGCTCATAACCTTTCATGTAGGGGTTTTGGTCATCATGATTGATCCAACATGGATCATGATTTCATAAAAGAAACAAAAAGTTACAAATGACAATTAAGCAGTTATGATTTAGGAGAGGTCTCATTTTGGAAGCCAAGGCCATAGTACAAGTGTATATGAACAACAACTATGAGCTTATGCTACAAGACAGCCATGCAGGTTCATGTAGGACATCAAGCATTACAATGGTACAAGTTCATATGAACAACAATCAACAATCAACAAGTAGTGAAGGAAGCAAATCATAGTTGTATTTTTACCTTTTCATACCATTGATCATCCATTCTATCAATAGGCTATAATAGTGAAGGAATATACTTGCACAGGGGTTTTTTAATGAAGATATTCAGCATAAAAACCATCATAAATCATGGTTCTTCAAGGGAACAAAGAATAGTCATGAATAAGAGTAGTACCATTAAAGGCTATAGGTTTGTCTTCATGTTATCTATGAATTTGAAAAAATAAATCTACATTGGGTGACAACATGACTATAGCCATGAAATGGATTGCAGTGAGATAAATAATATAAATGGTTGTTGCCACTATCTCATTTTCTCTTTGGATAGTCATTACTAAGTCCTAACAAGTGAATAGGAAAGGGATAGGTGTCAATAATATACCTTCATTTGACAAGTCCTAGACTTTTGGTGATCTCATTGACCCAATAAGGCATTGCTTAGAAATCATTTCATATCTTTTTCACAAAATCAAAAGGAGGACTGATGTATCCAATTGTAAGAAGAGAGAAATTTCCAAGGGAGGGATAGTACCATCATCTTAGGTACCACTGTTGCAAGATGATAAATGACAATCCTTGTGTTTGTATTCATGGAGGTCCTAAAGGATACTTTGGGTAAGGTGCATTCATTGCATCTTTTGGTGAAATTTTTCCCAAGCATGAGAAAAGATCCAATGTTCCATCAGGCTATGTTGGAACAATTATACACTAATCCCTCCCCTAGGGTGTTTCCTCGCATCAAAACCAATCCCTTCTTCCTATCATTTTTTGACAAGGGAAACTAATTAAAATGCTTAAATAGGATTATAGGCATATATGTTCTATAGAAGGATTTGATAAGTAGTATTGGGTTAGAATACATATTGTTGATATTGCAATGCAATGTTATCAAGGACCGTATATGTTATGTGTTAAATCTATCATAAACCCTTGAATACTTATGAATTTGACTCCCACAATGGATCAATGGCATTGATCTAAGTTGTATAATTCAATATTTGTTCATCTTTATCTAGAGCTTGCTAAAAATTGCAAATCAAAGATCTATTTCATCTTGGGATTGTGTTGTAGTTATCTCATGCTCCAAATAGCTGATAATATCAATGAATAGCCAATTCTATTTTATATTATCCTATTTGTTGAGCTATTAAATGAGATTATTTGTTATTGTTAATTTTGTTTATGATATTGGTACAGAGGTTGTAAACACATTAAGGGATCTGATGAGCAACATATTGACTAGATTTGGATGTCTAGAAAGGATTGTGTTAGATAATGCAATGTGTTTTAGATATGAGGAATACATAGAGTTTTGTGAGAAGCATGGCATCCAAATTTCTTATTCTTCACCATACCACCCACAAGGAAATGGACAAGTAGAGTCAAGCAATAAAAGCTTGATGAAGATTAATAAAAGAATTCTAGATCAGAATAAAATGGGTTGGGATTCTAAGTTGAGATTAGTAGTCTAGGCAGATAGGGTAACTATGAAGAAGGAAATAGGTTGTGCCCCATTTGACTTGGTTTATGGGATAATGCCAGGTTGCCCCAAAATAGCTTAATATAAATGTATAAGTTTTTCCAGATGTATGATAATGAAATTGATGATGAGATGCAATTGAGAGTGGAAACTCTTATAGAATTAGATGAAACCAGGAGGGAAGCCCAAAAGAGAAATGCAAAGTTACAGTTACAAGTAAAGAATCTATATGACAAGAGGGAAACTACAAGAAGTTTCAAAGATGGAGATTTGGTTTTAATGTGGAATACTAGACTGGAAGATAAAGGGAAACATAGGAAATTTGATACAATCTGGTTGGGTCCATTTTTTATTAATGGTAAGTGGGGTGAAGATTCATACTTCCTCCAAGATATGACAAGAGATCTTTTGGAACTGCTAGTTCATGGATAGTTCTTGAAGTTATACTTCACTTGAAGTATTCTTTTCCATGAACAGTAGTTTAGGTTTGTATATTTTGTACATATTTGGGGTTGTTTTGTCTGAACAGTCCCTTTTTGGTTGTCTTTGCATCTTGGTCTGCTCTACCTAAGATTCTAGATTCTTGCTTCATTCTAGTGGAATGAATGTCCCCAACTGGAGCCACTGATGGAACTTCAGTATTTTGCTCCTCTTTTTTCACTCATGCCTTGCCTTATGTCTCTAGTCTTTCATGGTCTTCAAGTTTTCTAAGGGTTGGGGTTTTCGCTTTGTCTTCATGTAAAACCCTAATGTTTATTTCAGGCTTTGTCTGGGTTCTATTTCACTGTTACTTTTGATGGGGTTTTAAAACAACTTATGTCATATCGGTTCTTCTAGGCCAGTCCCTTTTATTTTAATACTTTATTTCCTCCCCAGGTTTTATTTCCTAAGTCTCAGTTCGCCCCATGTTTCAAATTTTAAAACAACTTATGTCGTTGTTTACCATTGGCCTAGTGATGTCCCCTCATCCTTTTTAATGAATGTTTTATTTTGCAAAAGGGATCAAATTCACGCTACCATTGATCAAATTTCCTTCGGATATCAACGGTTGCCCGTCATTGCGTGATCGGAAGCTGCAAGATTTTTACCAATTGCGATATCGCGGGTGGGTGCCACTTGTCCTTCAGGGGGATGAAATTGTGTGACCACTATTCAACTACTATTTGATCTCAGTCATTCCCTGCCATCCCACAATGGCCCCACCACAGTGCTTTGGTCAATCACGATATCATGGGTGGTCGCCATGTGTCTCATTTGATGAAGCTGAAAGAATAAAGGAAATACCGTGGAACATTAATCCAGCCTTAAATACATTAAAAGGTGGGCTACTAAAGTGCTCTTAAGATGCACATGATTCAAATCGACGGATGTGTTATAATCTTGATGGAAAAGTTGCTCGAGGGTTAATGATAGGGTTGATGACTTTGTTGAAGGAACGAGATCATTGATGCTCAAGATCTACAATTTCCCGCCATTGCATGATTGAAGTTGCAGGATTTTTACTGATTACAATATCGGGGAAACCACCACATGGACTTCCTTCACAGTGTATGGTATGGTGGGCCCCTTATGGCCATGTTGGAAATTGTGTCAGCCTATTTTGAAGGTAGTCATTGATGTTTGATCAAAATGAAGGATCGACGGCTCGAATTTAAATCTACATCAAATATGGTTGGAGTTGTTCGTGCAGCGCATGAGTGAGCTTTAATGGTGGATGAGACATTTACTAGCACAATTTGATCGAAATAAAATCAATTCTCCTACTTTATGTGTGTCACAAAGCATTCAGGTATTTTGTGAAGTAGTTTCAGAGCCGAGAGCAAGGTTGTGAACCCTGACAAATGATAGAAAGAAGGGATTGGTTCTTATGTGAGGGAAAATCCTAGGGGAGGGGTTAGTATACAATTGCTCCAACATAGCTGATGCTAGGGTTCCTCTCACAGATTTGGAAATGTTCAGATTATGGTATGGACAGAGGAATTTTCCTCACCCTTTTTCAAATGGATGGATGTATGATATGGGGAAGCTGGTGGTACCAAATGTTTTCCCTGATGTAGACCTACTTAGGGCAGTAGCTACAAGAAATGACCCTGTCACATGGGTAATTAGGGATAACGATGGAAAGGTTTTGTTAAGCATTAATAGAGATGATATTCAATAAATTTTTGACTTGAGTGAACCGAGTGAGGACTTGGTGCCTATCAACCTTGAGGAAATGAAGCAAGAATATGCAAAGTTCAAGTCTCTTTTCAAAGCTAAATTGCTTCCACCTCATCTAGCTAGGGAAGGAGGTTGAAGATTTCATATCAGCTCCAATGACTAGGAACCTTTCAAATTAAATTGTTTTGCAAATCATTTCCTGGCCACTTCTTACTCATTGTGTCAGATTTTGGGTTTCAGTCCTGGTGCGGTGATACTCATTGTATGCATGTTCATGGGGGTGCAAATACAACACCCTAACTTCTCTATCACATATGACTTTGCTTCTTTTTTGGCTGAGAGGATACATGATGGGTTGTCAAAGCTATAGAAAAATGATACCGACACTCAATTCTTTTAGTATTCTATGTTGATACATATGTTTTTATTCAAGAATGTTGACTTCTTCTCTAAGAAGATGAAATTAAGGAAATTGATTGATGGAGAAAGATTGCCAATACAGATATGGGCTGCAAATTTATCTTGTAATAAGGAAAGTACTAGTTATGTGAAATTTGATAATTGTTTTTCTTCTAGACTGAGGGCTAGATTGATTATGAATGTACCTAGGATTCCTAAGGAGTTACATGATTTCCTCAGGCCAAAGGGGGGGAAGCTAGAATTAAAATTTAGCCATAACTGGGGTGACATTATCCCATACCCATTCAACACTATTTTGAGGGTATATGGTTTTCAAGGAACCCCTCATATATTGCCATACAATGTGCCACCAAGAGTGGGGTTTGTAGAAGTTATGTGGTAGATAGGTTGCATCCATGAGGACAACCTCATAGGGAGGTGTAAGGGAACATTTTTTCCTAATTATATAATGGTATCTAATTTTTCCTTTTCAAAAGGAGGTTGGGTTCACTTTGAGAAATTCTTTGAGGATTATCATTTGAGATGTGGTCCAAAGTGGCAGCATGATCCTGAGGGTTTCTTTACCCTTTTTAGACAAAGAATAAAGGTTGGCAAGTTTGTGCATGAGTTCAACTTTCCTGAGGACCTAATTAGAAATAAGTTTGACCTAAATAAGTAGGAGTTGAACAAGGAGAAATGGATAGCTTATAATAATCTATTAGATATTGTGCAAAAAATGGATCCGAAATATGATCCACTATTGGAGTTCAGTCCCCACCATAAGAAAATTAATTTTCTGATGGAGAACTTCAAAGAGATTATGGGCACTTTGAGAACCAAAAAAGTAAACTTAGAGTTGAGTCTAGGTGTACAAGAACAAGGTACCAAACCATTTGAAACAATGCCAGCATACCAACCTATAGAAAAGTGGCCCATTTATAGGAGAAAAAAGGATAGCATCAGTGATGAGGAAGAACTAGACAGAAAGGGGAAGCAAATTATGAAGTTTCCTTCACAATCAGGTCCAAAATTCAAAGTGCCTGGGGCAATTAAGATCATTGATTTAGAGTCATCACTAGAAGATATTTCCCCATCACCACCATCTAAGCCAAGCCCTAAAAGGCAAAGAACTGATCAACCATAGGAGAGTTTGATGAATGAAATTATTGTTACTGATTAGGACATGTAGGTTGGTATGCCTTGGCCTCCTAGGCTAGCTGAATTGGTTTTATCTGATTTAGATATGAAAGAAAAAAGTGTACAAGATGCAAGAATGGAATCATGTAAGGAGTTTCTAGATGACAATACATTTGTAAAGACTCTTGTATTATTGCAATCGGTATGGAGGATGAAGTTTGAAGAATATCAAAATAAATGTAAGGAGAGAAGAGAACTAAGACATGATAGGTCAGACCAGGAGAATGATGAGAAAGTAAAAGTTGAATTAATGGAAGAATTTAAAAACATCACTCTTGAGGAAGGAAGAAAATTAGTTAGTCGGGCTGGTGTATTGATTCTTCTTGAATGGGACATTGCAAATGCAGTGGATTTTAATGCTATTATGAAGTCCAAGCATCCCTTGCAATAATCTAAAGAAGAAGTCAAGGCAGCACTTCAAGATTCTACTTTCAGTGAAGAGTATGAAATCTTGGCAATTTGGGCACTGGCCCACAAGGGAGAAAGCCAAATATTATAGACATTCATCCAAATTTAAGAGGGGGATTAATAATAAAGAGAGCTTCAGAGACCTCAACCACCAAGGCCACTATTTTAACTATGAATGTGGCCAAATTGGCTCAAATGACTGCTGAAAGGGAGGAGGCTGAAAAGAAAAGCCTAATGGAGAAGTATAACCTTTTGATTGAAGAATACATCAAGATGAAACAGAGGAATGTTGAGTTGCAAAATGAGGTGGAATGGTTCAAGTATAGATAGATTGGGGAGACATCAAGTGCTCCAAGGACCAGTACATTACCTTCCATAGTAGGGTCAGTGCCTCTTGCTTCTCCAATTGTTTCCACACTAGGGTCTCCCGGTTAGAATCCTACCTTCACCCCTTCTTTAGAGGAAATTGATGAAGAAATAGAGTGCTCTGTTGATCCTATGAAGAAGTATCTCTTGCAAAGAATTGTTGAGTTACAGGCATCTTTGAGGGTAAGTGAGGAAGGTCTCTTTTAAAGAAAAAATAGATTGTTACTACTGTTTTAATGCATTTGAATGAAAAGGTTGATAATAAATTGCTATCTATACATTCTTTATATTCTTTGCTATTATATGCAATAAATAATATTGATAGGGATCAAGAGGTAGTGATACCATTGATTGAAAATTGGATCCTAGGGCCAGTGATTTGGATGTCATGTACAAGGCCTCAAGCTTTGATACAAACAATAGGCCCCAATCAATAAAGCCTACTCATGTGTTAGTAAAATCATTGAAAGGTTTTTAGACCTTACCATATGACTTGAGTAGGAAGATTAGGGAGTTGGTGAAGAATTTCAATGATTGGGGTAACACATTGTCACCTAATATAATTGATGAGCAAGGGAAGATAAAGTCATTCTAGAAGTGGCAGAGTCAGGAAAGTGAGGTCATCAATGATCAAATTAAATTATTTTTTGATGACTCAGATTATGACTTGTTGGTGAGCTGTATGGATAAAATCATTAGTACCAGCTCATTTTTGGAATCTTTTGAAAGAGATGCAAATCAGGTAGTAGTAAAATACACACCTTATAATGCCAAGGTGAATGAGGTAATTAATTTTGACTGGCTGACTGATGAAGAATATTAGAGGTGAGTAAATAAATATTTGACTGAGGAGTAATAAAAGAAACAATTACTAACTAGTGGTAAATCAGATGTTGCAGTTACAATAGCCTCTGGTTTTGTTGCTTTGATGGCAGTCTCGGCGTGGGTTTCTTGTGGTTTTTTGTTGTTGCCTCAATTTTCCTTAGCTAACATGATGAATGGGAATATTATCTAGGGTGATGGCTGTTGTAAAAAAATTTAGAATATCACCAGATGCTTCATTTTGCTAGTGACATGTGTTCTTTTTGGCCCAATGCTTGTTTGCTCCTTCATTTTCTATAAGAAGGATTTCAAGGCTAGAAGTATGGGTTAGCAAGTTAGATAATTTTTGGTCGAGTCTAGGTGAAGTTGTAGAGAAAATTGTAAAGTTCGATGGTTTTAGAGAGAAATACAATTTAGGTTTTGAGTTATTCTGTAATTGGTTTTGAATTCATGGGGATTTAATGTTGTATAACAGTATTAGCATTTGAGTTGAAATGATAAATTCAAACTCATGTCTCTCCATTGTACATGCATATTCAAATTTTGAATAAGATGACTAAGGGTTGTTTCATTCATCTCACTATTGTGGTGTGTATAATCCTTATTTTAGTTTTAATTCAAGGAATTAATTAAAATGCTCGAATGGGATTATAGGTGGATATGTTCTATATAAGGATTTGATAAGTAGTATTGGGTGAGAATGAGTACCGATGAAATTGTAATGCAATATTGTCAAGGATCTTATAAGTTATATGTTATGTATTAAATCTATCATAAACCTTTAGATGCTTATGAATTTGACTCCTGCAATGGATATATGGCACTGATCTAAGTTGTACTTATTTGTGTAGTTCAATAATTGTTTGTCTTTTCCTAGAGCTTGCTACAAATTGCAAATTAATGACTATATTTTACTATGGATTGTGTTGTAGTTATCTCATGCTCCACATAGTTGATATTATTGGTGAACAACCAATTTTATTCGATATTATCCTATTGTGTTGAGCTATTCAATGGGATTATTTGTTATGTGTTAATGTTGTTTATGATATTGGTGCAGAGGTTGTAAACACATTAAGCGATCACCCTCCTGGGTCTTGTACAGCCCAAAGTGTAGGAGGATTTTTAAAGTCCTCGTCAGTTGGTCAAGGTCCATCGAGCTACCCTTTATTGGAATTGGCAATCCCATAGCTAGATTAGAAGACCAACCTTGTAGTACCCCTCCATTTATGCTTATGTTTTCTGCTGCATGTTTTCATACTATTAGATTTTGGTACTTGGTTTGGATATTTTGATTGCTGACTTTGAGCGATAGTGGATTCACTTTGTGACATGATGATGCATTGTATTGCGATATTTGATTTTTGACATGCTTTGATATAGCATAGATATTTTCCTTCAAATGTTTTGCTATATATATGTTTATGATGGACTAACTGTTATTTAATTTGTTAGTCTAATGTGACGTGTATTGGTGTGGAGAACAGAATTGCATCACTCGCTTGCGAGTGCCCTGTGATGTCCATGATTTTCTCCGCACGGTGTGCTTGTATTATGGATTATATGTATATGCATGTTATTTGTTTGGTTGCAAGATTGCAAGTACATGACACTGACTCTACCTAGTTACTCAGGTCTGAGTGTGTCAAGACTCAACGAATATGTTGATTGGGAGGTAGTAGCATGGTTCATCCTAGTCTAGTCTTAAACCCAGTCATAGTACATCGTCAGTTTAGTTTGAGTCTTGGTTGTCTTGCTTGTTTCTATTTGGATTTATTGCTTGAAAGGAAAATCTTGTCAATTTAATGATAGTTATTATTCTTTAATTTACTGTTATTTAAATTAATTTTTAAATGTTAAAGAAATAAGTTTTACATGTTATTTAATTAATTAATTAGTTTGTTTGGTTAAATAATTTGATTATAAAAGATTAAATTCATTTAATTAAATAAATTAATTGATTAAATTAAAAAATTTCTAAATATGTGTGAATAGATTTAATTTTAAATTAATTATTATTTTGGAAATGGCAATTTTAATTGAAAATAAATTTGCATTTTGAAGATTTTAAATTTTAAATAAATTAAAGGCATGCAAATCTTGAAAGAAAAGATTGCCGAGAAGTTGTTGAAGATATTTTGTTCTTCTCGACAAGTGAGCCAATTAAATTTATTGCTTATGGTTGAGGATAATCATGGAGGTTATTGGGAATCTGGGAAATACATAAGGGTTGTCATTTTTCTTCACAAAAAATGAAAGAATAGCTTGTTGTTTAAAAAATATTTATAAAGAAATTGTGATTTCGTCTGTTTTGTTGTGTTTTTGTGGAAGATCCCTTTGGTTGGAAGTTCTTTGTGGTTGGTTTTAGTTTCCTTTGGATTTGGGTTTTCTGGAGAAGCTTTGGAGGATTGCACGCTATAGGCTACAGAGGCTCTCTTCTACAGACAGTTTTCAAGTTACAGGAAAAACAGGTATTTTCCTTTGTTTTAATTTGTTTCTTTAGAAAAAGAATGTTTGAGGAAATATTAGTTTTGTGATTCCTGTTTTCTTCTCAGGGAATTTTGTAAATATTTTGTTTAAATAGTAGAAAATTCTCAAACAAAATAGGAAAGAACTTTGAAGAATTTTAAATGAAGTTTCTTGTCAAAGATCTTGATATTTTTAGCTGAGAATTTGTTGTGTTTTTTTTAATTGAAAATTATTTGAGAAATAAATGTTTAAATGGATAAATTTCTCAATTTTTTAGGAAAACCCTGCTGAAATTTAATATATATATATATATATATATTGATAAATAAATATATATATATATATATATATATTTATATCTATATTCATTTTCATATATTAAATGGATTGTGAAATGTCTTTGATTTTAAATATATGAATTTTTGGTTTGGAAATCACCGTATAGGCGTATAATATAAAAAAAAAGGATTAAGATTTCCATATACGCGAAATCAAAATTTTGCGAGTTTAAAAATCTGTATTTATTTTATAAGAATAAAATGTTTTATTTTGTTTATATATAGTATGCGGGGGAGGGGGGCACAGGGGCCACCCCATAGCCGCCCTTGAAGGGTAGCGGTTATGGAGGAAGCCCGACGCTACCCTCATAGGCAGTGCACAGGCTGCCGCCACAGCTATGGCCCATAAGCGCCGGCTGCGGATGTGGCCGAAACCCTAGCATGTTTTCTTTGAAATGTAAAATGAAATTGTGATTTGAGTCATAATTTAATAAAAATTATGTCATTCGAAATTTATCTCTTATGAATTTTATTAAACAATATATATATATATATGTATATATATATTTGTTTAACATTACATAGAAAATTATAAATATATGTATTAGTTTTAAAACTTAAATGATTATATATTAAATAATATGTATGTGGATATATGTGAAGTATGAGATCGACTAGTTCTAAATATTATGAATAAAAGAGTAAATTTAGCCTTTAAAATTATGTGAAATTGAGGAAATTAAAATTAGAATAATTTGATGCAATTTCTTTTATTGTTTGAGAAAAGAATTACAATTAAGATGCTATAATTTCTTGTTGATTCTATTGAATGATTGGATTTAGTAAATCCGAATAGTAGATGTTTATTTTTCTTGATTTGCTATAATCGTGTTTCTAATTGGGCAAATTGGGAAAGTTTTAGATGTATAAGTCTTCCATAATGATTTGTATAGAAAGGGTGATGTTATTGTTCAAATGTATTTCTTGAGTTGACTAGGGTTGTGCACATGTTAGAATATGGTGTATTGATACCTGGTTTATGAATAAAAGATTTAATGACCGTTGTGTGTCATTTGTTATTATGTGATTGAAATTTGTGCACCTTGTCTACCTTAGTCAAGAAAACTTAGAATTCCTTTGTTATTTTTAGGGGAGTGGCTCTATGTGAGGGCTGACACACAAAGTGGTGTCAGGGTAACTTACAAAGAGTTAGTAAGTCAGTGATAACTAAATAACACAGTAGTTAGAATTAAAATCCTTAATAAGATGATTATGCCTCGCTTATAGACTCTAGAGCTAGTTCAGTCTTGAGTATAAGATGAGAAGGCCTAGAATGGAAAATCGATATCTTGTTACCTTAAAAGATATTCGATTCCGCAATAGTTTGCAAATGGGGTTGGGTTTCATAAGAGGTTACCAAGGTAACCCAAGTTGGAGGCCGGAACCTAGGAAGAAACACCAAGGTAAACTTTGCGATATTGTGATGAAACTCCACCTAAAATAACAGATAACCTTGTGTTCTTAGTACATTCGATTGTCTTAAACTCTGGAAGTAATGTAACTATCAATTAGTTATGTACATGTGTCTAGGGTTTATAGGTTATGTCTAGGTAACCATATTACTATCTCCTAGCATGGGGGGTGGACCTACGGGTACCACATGGTTGGGTGGAATGTGCACCTTACTCTGTTGGGTCCCCAGTTTGTGATCATGGCAATGAGAGCTTCATGGATGGAGAGCTTATACTTGGATATGGATGTACATTCTTTATTGCATTATTGTAAATCTTGAGTTGTAACATCCCTCAATTGTTTATGAGGTGAACATTTTTAATTGTAATTGTAACTATTATTTGATCTACCTCATCAGATGAATGAGTATTGTAATATTTTATCAAATGCAATGTAAGAAATCATATTTGTACTTTAAACTATCTTGAATGGAATTTTCAAATGATATGCAATGCTTACTTTTAAAGTTTATGTTAATTAAATATGTGTAATGCTAAATACTAAAGTCATCTATGGAAAACTCAAGTAGTGTAACGTCACGTAGCTTAGTGAATGTATGCAACTAATTAACTTAATGTTATTATTTTTTTTTTAAATTATTTCACTTTTATACACAATTGCAACATTCCTTAGGTTATAAGACATGGTATTACAAACCTGGTTACAGTTTAAAAAACAAACCAACACCCTCTACCTTTAACCCTAAACCCTAAACCATTAACCCTTAAAATCTAAACCCTTAAACCTTCTACCCTCTATCTCTCCCACTCTAAACCTTTCCTTGTATTCTTTTATAATTTTCATTATTCTTATTTATTTTACACTTACATTTACAAATAAACATACATATGCATTTACTATTTTCATTTATTTCTCATGTAGTTTAATAGTTTGATCGATTTCATATTATATGTGTTGAAGACTTTAGAATTTCAATTACATTAATTTATGGATATGTTGTATCTATAACACTACAAAACCATATGCTCTTTGCATTTACACTTGCATTTAGAAATACACATTTATATACATAGATATAGATTTCTTTAATGATATGTTGCATTTATTGTTCTAGGAGAGCATCCAATAATTGCATTTACATTTACATTTAAAAATACATATACATACATACATACATGCATACATATATGTCTGTGTGTATGTATATCATTTATATTCAGTGTTCAGAAACAACCCATTAGGTCTACACATGGATAAAAATTCATAAAATCAGATCTCCCATACATGTTTTGTTGAAACCTAGGCTTGAACCTCTCATTTCATATGCTTTTCTTCATAAAACTCTTGAGGACAATAGTTATACCTTCTTTATTTCTCATCCTACACCCTATTCATGCATCCTACAATTACAATAGTATCCATGGGGCCTCTTTCACAAGCTATAGTAATCACAAAAAGTTAAGAGCCCCTTTATATCATGTTTAGACTACAAAACCCTCAAAAATAGGGTAACCGGGTTGTATGCAAAGAAATGAAGCTTTCTAACTCAAATAAATGCCTTAAGCCCTCAAATCATATTCAAATCAAAGCTAACACATATCTTCATGACCTGGAATTGATTTCACATCAAAATATGGCTGCATGTGACCATAAAATGTTGCATAACAAGAAAAATTTAGAAATTTTGAAGAAAAACACAAATTTTTGAATGTCAAGAGCTTGTATTTTAAATCCTCAACCATCAACAACCATTACAATGATCACTTTATGCATTTTAAAGGCCTTTACACATCAACCACTAAACAACCATCTCTATAACTGACTTTTTAATCTTTTATGATCACATGAAACATAAAACACACTAATTTCAAGGTTGTTAACATCACTATTGAAATATTTTAATTTTTTGACCTTTCAAACATTAAAAAGTACATCATTAAATTAATTATGTAATGGAATAAAAATTAAAAACATCATGAATTAATTATGTAACCACATAATTCAAATATAATTCTATCAAGAAATCAATATCAAATAGATAATATAATCGCATAACTCATAAATTTCAATGTCATTGATCTTCTTCTTCATCCAACTCTTTGTCTGTATCATCCGATCCAGATTTGACATTGTAAGGATTGGTTATATCATCATCATCATCATCGATATTAGTTTTGATAATGTCATCATCCACACGGATATCATCTTCATGAACATTAACTCCTACATCATCATGATCTAGTTCCTCCTCTTCGACATCTTTGTCAGGGACATCATCAACTAATTGTTGATCCTGATCATCATCTACATCATCTTCTAGTTCTTTGGCATCTTCTTCTTCCACCACATTATACTTTACCAGCCTTCCTCTTGGATCATGTCTAACAACAAATGACCAACCTGGTTTACCTGGAACCTCTGAGTAAAATACCTGCTCACATTGGCTTGGAAGAACATAGGGCTCATTTCTAGCTCGCTCGATCAACCTTGTACCATGGTAAATCCATTATCATGTTCAATGATAGTTCTCTCAGGATCATTTTCATTCAATCGTAGCCTATACCATAGGACAATGAACAAAATTAATCCAGATGACTTAAAGTCACACTCAAGTATATTATCCAAAATCCCATAGTATCAATTTTTTGAGACTTCTAGATGTATGTTGCTTCTAGATGAAACATTAGTCACCTGAAAGACTGCAGTTATACTAGAATCACAAGTTTTCTTCATGTCATCCAACATTTTGATTTGAAATTTATGACCATTGCACCACATAGCCTTATGGTGTTTCACCTGCAATATGTCAAACATGTTAAAATTATTGCAATATCATCAGTTGATAAACATATTTATTCTTGGCCAAATGTACACAAAGAAAACAATCTCAACATATATATACATAATATAATTGAAAATAATTAAATAATATGGGTGATTAATATATTTATATGTACCTGTTTATCTCCTAAACCATATGCTAAATCAATTTCCCTTTGTGTAACATTGGAATCTCCATTATGATGAGATTATTTAACCAATGAAGCCATACCTTCCCCTGTTATTGTGTGACTAGATTGTTGACATCATTCAATCCATACCGTCATCCAATCAAGATTATTAGCAACGTACAAATGTAGTGCATCCCACTCTCAACCAATTGTATCAAAAATATTTGAAATTCACAAATGACATATAATTAGTTAAATAATGTAGTATACGACTTTAATTTATAATTTATGTATATTGAAGATTAAAAATTAAATAAGTACAATATACATAAAAACCATATGTAAAATATATTCCAATTAATCTTCATGACCATCTTATAATTACCTCTCGCTTTCCTCGATCTACCTTTCCCCATCAGGTACTCCCCTTCGAATTTGTTAATGGAGTTGGGATCCCAAATGCGATCTACATGGATCTTTGCTACAAACTTAGGAAAATATTCACTAATGTATACCATGGTCTGGTATACCATATATCCCTCCACCATATAACCCTTAGGATGTGCTCTTTGTCTAACCAAAGCCTTCAAAAATTTTAAGTGCCTCTCAACCATCCACATTGACCTTGTGTATACAAGTCCACACAATTCAATCTCTTCAACTTGGTGTATGAGGTAGTGTTCTTGTGCATTGAAAATTTTTGAAGGTAGACACTTTTGCATTTCACACATTAGATGAGGAATTTTTCTCTTCCAATAATTTATATCTTATTTATGGATTTCCTTAGATGACATCCATCTACAAGTGATTCAAGGTGCAAATATATTAACGAGATTTAACAAAAATATACAGTATGTTACATAACAAGTAAAACAAATGGCAATTATAAGATATATACAAAGAATTTAACAAATATTGCTACTTACCTCATGTATTTTCCAAGATCATATATAACTTGCTTGGAATTGTTGTCAAAGTTTTCTAGGAGAGATAGAGGTAGAACATACTACAACAATTATAAAATGATATTTTCATGATTTTTCCAAAAGTAGTAAACACAATACATTGAAACGTACATGCATTATACAAGTGTATATAATATACCAGAATAATTACCTTAATGAAGGTATGCCAATCATACGTTTTCATCCTTGACCCAAATTCATCTTTCTTTGTTATTATATTGTTTATGTTTGCAGCAAATCTTGTGGGAAATTGAATTTTTTCATATGACTTCTTTTATAGCATTTCTTTGCTGCTCTATTAATAACCAAGGAAGGGCACTTATATTAATTTGGTCTCCATCGCTATTTAATTAAATGACATTTTTCATTGCATGATTGGCTTCCTGAATGTCACTACAAATTTTGACAATTTTTTCTTTGTCATGTCTTCCATCCAATATTTCCATAACGTTTCTATTATATTCTTTCTGATATGCATTGTATCAAAAAAATGCACAATTTGTAGCTGCTCATAGTAGGGCAACCTACTAAATTGTCTAGGATAACTTTTTAGTCCTTGTGGAAGCTGGCCATTAATTCCTTGACAACCTTCATGAAGCATATAAGTTAAAAAAATTAACGTCAATCATTGTCAATTACAAATGAGTAAACACAACACAATATAAAAAATATAAATTCAAAACATATCATATATGATAGATAAATAATTTGATCTAATGTATAACCTTGACAATTAATTCTATTATATTCCAACTTCCATAGGCGAGGTGTCATTCTTCGTGGTTTTGATGTAGTCTCCTCTTTCCCATTGAAAATATATTTTTCAATAGTTCGATACTTATTATTTCTATGGAGGAAGTTCCTATACTCATCAAACACCTGCTTTTCTAAACTTTTTGAGCGACGAGATTTCATCTTGGGACCACAAATTGGACATGCAAATTTTTTCTTTTTTTGAAGACCTGCAAGATCATATATAATTGGATTAAATATGTCAATTTTTATAATTATATATAATGAACAGATTATTTTAAAAACATGCATGATATCTACTTCATCAAATTAAATATTGTTAAAGTGTAGTCAAATGTTATAATATACCACAAAAATGTGTTAGCCCTGGGGCATCATGAATTGTCCATACAAGCATTGCATGGAATTGAAATTGTCTTTGTCCTAATTGTCTAGAGACATCATACATAGTGACGCTATTCCATAACTTTAGTAACTCGTCGATAAGAGGCTCGATATATACATTCATATCTTCAACTTGGTACTTACCTAGTTGAATGAACATAAACATTACATAATTATTTTAACCATTTTACTACAATATATATAAATTATTGTACATGACTATTGAATAAAAAAAATATGTCATTATGCAGCAAATAAAACAAATGAGATGCTACTATGTTAAAGAAAATTGATGTAAACAAATACCTGGAACAATCATTGACAACATTATGTGCTCCCTCTTTATTGACATCCATGGAGGAATGTTATTATTGATAAAAAAAATAGGCCACATCGAGTAAATAAATCTCAACTCTCCAAATGGATTGACACAGTCCGTTCCCAATGAAAGACTGAGATTACAAGGTTCTTCTTTAAAGTGTGGCCATTTTTCCTCCATGTCCCTAAATACAAAACCATCTACAGGAATTCGAAGAATGTCATCTCCACTTCTATTCAATGCATGGTAATCCATAAATTGTGCTAAGCTTTTGCACCTAAATAATCGTTGCATACATGAAATAATGGGAATATAATGAAGAACCTTGCGAGGCACCTTTTTTGTTAGTTGATCTATTCGATATCTACTAATATGGCATTATGGGCATTCTATTACAAATTCCTATTGTTTATGATATATAATATGATCATTGGGGCATGCATCTATTATTTGATACTCCATTCCGATTTCTTTCATAATGGCAGATAAATCTCAATATGAGTGAGGTAAAATATTTGATGGTTGTAAAAAAAATTCACCAATCAATCTACAACAAAAAATAATTTGTTAATATAAAGAATATTAATGGTACATATTTCATCCTTTATTTACTAGTGATGAACTAACAATAATTAAAATAGATGAAAAAAGATGGCATATATGACATACCTTAACATCTATGAGATTGCTATGTTTGATAAACCATTCATAACCTTCAAGTTCAACAGCAACAATACAGCAGAGAGAAGAGTTGTTTGGGATCCTTCATAAAGGGGCTCGTATGCCTTCTCAAGTACAAGTAAATCATGAACATCATCAAATTCATCTTGATCATCATGATCAACTCTACCACTAAATGTGTCATGGATCAATGTATTTGTACCATCATCTTCAACTGTGTTTTCTAGTGCATGATCATATTCTTCCATAGGATCATTAACTTCATCTTCAATATTCACAGCTCCATGTTCATCCACTTGCAAAACCACATTCTTTGGGCCGTGATAATCCATATCATCTTCCTTAGGGCGCCCCACCTTTATAATAATCATAGACACAAATAAACCATGATCATGATGAAGTGATTATATATATATAATGTTAAAATGATATAAAAATTTACAAATTCAATCCATATAAACACATAAAATGAACAACTTACCAATGGACAATAATCATGCCCCCCTTCAACGTGACCATGCTTCCTACAATGTTTCTCAGCTATTTTGATTAAAAGTCATCTCGTCTTTAAGCCCTTGCAATTATTGCAAGGACAATAACATTTCCCATCACCATTTGTTTTCAATCTATCCCACAATCTATCAAGTGTCTCTTCATTTTGTTCTAGACTAATATTATCTGACATGATTTTTCTTTACCAAGCTTGACTATTTAGATCTTCAAAAAAATCAAACTCGCACTCCAATAATTTTTATTCATAGGGAGGTAACAAAATATAATAATTCTAATATTTTACACCAAAAAATTTGGCATGCAACCACCCCTGCAAAAGAGAAGATAGTCTGAAGTTAATGACCCCAAAAACTTTAAAATGCTAATTCCAAAATTTATTAAATTCTAATTTTACTATGATTTCCAACCGTTAAGACTCCTAAAATCAGAATGTGAACTTGATCGCAAACTTCTTACAACAACGATGGAGGTAGCGAGCTAGTAAGAGCAAGTGACCCATTCCTAAGGAGCAACAAGTTAGAATCATCATTGTTAATGTCAATACAGATTTATCCTTTTAGTTAAAGATGCAATGTGTCACTTCTTATGACGAGCTTATCCCTAGGGCCTTCAACATTCAAAGAGCCCTAATCGCACAAGGAAGCACACACTAGTAGAATTTGGAAAATAAATGACTAGGTGACTAAAAATTTTAGTCACAACAACTAAAAATGACTAAATTCTGCTCATTTTTTGCAACTCGGCTATAAATGAGTAAATAAATTACTAGTTTGGTCATTGATTAAAAATTATTTAGTCACACAAATAAAAATGACTAAATAGTTAGTCATTTATTTAGTCACAATCCATTTGAATAAATCATTTAAGGAATCAAGAATATAGTCTGCCAAAATACTCTAAAAATTTAATAAACATACCCTAAAAATTTTGTCAAAATCTTATTTTTAGGCGTAGCCCACCAAAATGGAGTTTTCATTTTAATAAACATACTCTAAAACCTTCATCAAAACATTATTTTCAAGCATAGAACGCCAAAATGGAGAAGTGTTTCTATAAAGAATGACAGAGAATGGTGAGGAGATGTGTGTGAAAGGAGGAATAGGATTCATTATTGCTTATCTCATTCCTACTCTGCTCAAAAAATCTTACATTGTTCCCACTACTATTTGTAATCTAGGTATTTACTTGACATATATTTGCATAATCTCAAATTCCTTAAGAGGCTTTTGAAGTATCAATGTATCCTATATAGGGTTTAGAATGATTTTTTTTAATTAAAAAATAAATAAATGATGTATTTCCATGTAATTAGATAATCTGGATATCTCCTAAATTTGCCCTAGCACATTATCCTCTTTGGCATTGTATTCATTACTCCAGCTACTAGGGTTTTGTATGTGACATCTTTAATATCTTCATGACTGTGGCTTTTAAATAGATATCAATCTTTG
>VDFB02156302.1:0-39234 GCA_007258455.2 Sequoia sempervirens | reverse complement strand
ATGCCTTATTAAGATCTCTGAAATCTGTGCACACTCGAACACTTTTGTCAGGCTTGGATACAGGAACAATGTTGGAGATCCATTCTGCATAGTCAATTGATCTTATAAATCCCACATCAAGGAGTTTCTTAAGTTCTTCTTTAACTAGTAGTGCCACATGAGGATACATCTTTCTAAGATTTTGTTTCACAGGATTAACTCCTGGTTTAATAGACAAGTGATGCATTATAAGATTAGGATCAAGACCTGGCATATCTACATAAGGTCAGGAAAAATTGACTTGATTTGCTCTGAGAAATTCCATGAACTCTGGTAATTCTTTATCTATCATTGATGCTGCTAATTGTAGAATCCTCGGTTTCTCTATAGTTTCAAGATTAACCGCCTTTTTAGGTTCAATCAAAATAGGTGATCTCTCATGATAGTGCTCTGGGAGAGTGTTAAGCATCCCATCATCTGGTGCCTTAAAAAGGTTTTCACCATCTGATATGCTCTTTGTTTTATCTTTTGTTTGATCTAACACTGCCAAATTCTGGTTTTCACCATTAGATCTTTCTTTTTTATTTTTATTTTTACAGCTAGGAAACTTGACACTCTCCTGACTAAGGATCTCATGCCGAAAATTTCCAGTGGAACAATCATTTACATCATCTGTGGAAAGGAAGTTTACAATAGATTCGTTAATTGGAAACATAGGTATATCGGGAGGTTCAAATAGATCCCAGTCAATGAGATCGTGATGTATTAGCGATAGCGGGTCATTAGGTTGTGTGAAATCGGCTATGGTTATGGTCATAACGGTGGTGTCTATAGGATTCGAGGTATGAGGTAGATCAATGATGGTATTGTCCTCACGATAGTCTTGTTCGATTAAATCTGACTCGGTATCACTAGAATCATAGTCGCGTTGTAGTTCAGATTCATGTAGTTGGGTCTCTGAACCTTCTCCTTTGATTAGAGTAGGCATATACTTGCATATCACATCAATCTGTTTATCCCTCCAGAATTCATCATTATGGATGGTATCCCATTTGTATTCTCCAGAGTCTGTGTCAGAGTTATTATCGACGAAATTTTGAATTGCTGCTAAGCATGCTTCCTTTGGATCAGATCTTTCTTGCAATGTGAGCACGATATTATTCAATTGCTTGGATGTTGTTTCCTTTGAGATAGTATCATAGACTAGTCCTGTTTTATCTTTTATAGCAAGTCCTGGAGGATCAATAGGCTCAACTACTCCTTTTCTTTTTCTGATAGGACCATTACCCTCATAGCCCATCTTTTGCATGATTGAGTATCCCTCACCATATTTATCAGTTGGTAACTTGATATTAAGAACTGTTTCATCTCATCTTCATCTCTATAGATCCATTTTAGCATTTCGCTATCCTCAGGATCTTCCATTGGGAATTTCTCCTTGATAAATTGTCCATTGAATTTTGTGATTGGTTCTACTGCTGATTGTGTTGGCGTTGACGCTGCAGATATTTGATGGTGTACGATAGAAGGTTATCCATGTGACTGAGGTGACGTAGGAAGAATAGCCAGATAGAGAGAATATTCTCCTACGCCATTATCCTTGAACCGTAATTTCTTGTCAAAGGTTTTGGTTAGTTGACTGATTTGTGTGTCAACTTTTGGAGAAGTGCTAGTAGTCGCTTCTTGATTGTTAGGAACCAAAGTGTCTTGACTAGCTTTGATTGTAGCACAAGTTTGACTGTGAGAATTGGCGGCCGATATCATGATCTCCTATCCGTCATAAGGAAATTTAAGACACTGATGATATGTAGATGGTACAACTTGCATGTCGTGGATCCAAGGATGACCCAACATGATATTGTATGCGAGATCACAGTCTAATTATTGATAGAAAGTATTTTTGATAATGGGTCCCACTCTGATTGGTAGCATGATTAAACCCTTGGATGCTCTTTCCTCATCATCATAGGCTTTAATGGTAATCTTTCTTCTGGGATCAGTGGAATCCTCAGAAAATCGTAAAGCCTGAATTAATTTCATGGTACATATGTTTAAACTAGCACCTCCATCTATTAGAACTCGTCTGACACAAAACTTGTGGACCATGACTTCTAAGTATAATGATGAATTATGGGGATGTGTCATGGAAAAATCATCTTTTTCGGAAAATGAAAGGCATGTGGGTGAGGATAAATGTCCCACCATGGCTTGAAATTTATCCACATTCAGATCATCGGATATAGTTGTTTCAATGAGGGCTTTGTCTAGAATTTCTTTGTGCATCGGGGAAATCTTCAGAAGTTCCAAGATAGAGATCTGGGAAATTTTTTTTCCAAGTTGATTGATTAAATCATATTGATGTGACAGCAGTGGCACAATGGATTTTGAAGGAGCGCCTTTTATGACAACTTTAGCTTGTGCCCTTGTTGTTACGTTAACTTCTCGATACTCCATTTTCTCTTTGACTTTTATAACATTAACTCACTCGTCATCAGTGTAGATATGATTGATTATATGCTCATCGACATTATTCACATTCTTTCCAGAAGACTCACCCTTTTGATAGTTGGGCAAAGGATTTCAAAATGCTTGGTGGTCTTCATTTGATTGTTGGTTCCCTTCTATTGTGACAATGTCTTTGTCGATTAAATCTTGAATAGCGTTCTTCAAAGCTTGGCAACTATTTGTACGATGGCCTTTACACCTATGATATTCACAATAGTATGCATCATTCCATGATGGTGGCTTCACACTAGGTTTGAAGTTATGTTGAGGTGGTAGGGTAATAACGTTCTTTGCCATTAAGTCTTTAAGAGCATATTCCAGAGATTGCTCCAATGGAGTGAAAGTTCTTCTGTTGGAGAAGAATGAAGATTGTTGTGTATTTGTGTTCACTATATTTCCTAAAGAATTGTTATTGTTGTTTCCACGATACCCTTGATTATTGGTATTATTCTTATTTGGAACAAAAGTTGGATTTTGGTTATTCCTCGGAGGAGGGGAGTTGTTTCCCTTATTTGTAACCGAGTTGACATTATTGTAGTTGTTGTTGCGAGGAACACTAAGAACAACTGGCTTAGCTAAGACATGATGTGCATCCACAACACCATCATTCACCACATTCTTGTTGCGAGTCCAAAATCTAGATTTGTCATTGTGGTGATTTGAGGAGCTAGGATTGTCTTTGTCAAGTTTGATTATCCCTCTCTAGACTAATGCATTTTCAATCATGATTGCATTTTCAATCATTTTCTGAAAAGAGGGAGGACAATGAAGATTTAGACGATAACTCATCTCTTGATCCAAGCTATTTATGAATGTAGTGATCTTTTCCTTTTCAAGAACATGACATGGATATGTGGCGAACAATCTTCTCCATCTCTGAAGAAATGTGACGAACAATTCACCAGGTTTTTTCTTGGCATTGCATAGATCAATCATTGTGATTTGGTGTTGTATTTTATAGGAATATTGAGAGATGAACTCGTTGATCAATTCCTCAAATGTTTTGATAGGCGGTGTGATTTTTGATAACCATTCCATAGATTGGCTTCCAAGACTTTGTGGGAACAAACGCATTAAGTATGTATCCTCATGAGCAAATTATAAAGTCATGTTTCGAAAGTCTCTAATATGGTCAATGGGATCCGATTTTCGGTTATAACAATCAAATTTTGGAATTTCACAATGCTTAGGAAATGGAATCATGTTGAGATGTCGATCAAAAGGATATGGACAAATATCATCAAGAGCGTAGGTCTTTGTTGTAGTTCCCCCTTCTAGAACTTTAATTTTCCCTTCTAATGTTTTAACATATTGAGTCAAGGCATTAAGACCAGATAAGGGTGTTTCATCATGATTACTCTTTATGTTCTTAGTATTAAAGTCATGAGGTAGTTTAGCTCCTTTATCGGCTAGAAATAGGAAATGTTTTTATTTGTCTCATTCTATGAGCCTTTCCACTACTCTGAGAAATTTTGGATCTTGTTCGGCTTCTTTAAGGTGTCCTTCTTCTTGTTCATCTTCACTATCCTCAGGGTTTTTTCTCAGATCTCTATCGGAAGTAAATGGATTCTTTTCTCCTTCAGTCATGTTGTCCTCAAAGAGGGGATTTTGACTCACGCTATAAAGGGGATCACTATTTTCACCTTCTTCTTGAGTTGTTGATGTATGATCTTCTTGTTGAATATCCTCCTTTAGTTTATTGTATTGTGATCGTGTAAAAATAGGCATATGATTTCAAGATGTTCTCCTTAACTTAGATCATAGTTTGATGAGTGCAATCAATGATGATATTTTAATCTGATAAGATGAAAATCTTATGATATGATTAAAACTGTGTTTCCTAATTCGTGGTTGTGGCTTCCAATGATGAAGGATGTCAGAATCCTGTTGGGGGAAGTTGAATCGAGAATTTAGAAGTTTGCGATGGAAAGTGCACTTGTAGGATTTGATCTCTATTTTCGAAGAATGATCAATATATCAAATAACCTATTTCAACTCACTGAAGTATTTAACTAGGATGTGTTGAATATTTGATAGAAGGTTGTGGTATGTGGTTGAAACCAAGAGGCTGATTGTGATTATGTTGTTTAGAGAGGGATCTTCTTTGAAAATAGGCTCGTGAATCTAGAGGGTCCACAACGTATTCGTCAATAAATCCTCTGACAAAATCTTGATATCTATGGAGAAATTTGCGATAATGGAGCAAGACGTGTTGACTCTTGTATAAAAACTTCCTTCGTTGTAAACTTTTCTTGTAGCCTAGAGTTTTCTTGGGTTTCCTGATCCTATTGGTAATTGACTTCTTAACAAACTTGGTAGATTTCCACTCCCTAAGCATGAGAGAAAATATGCTATTGGACCAGGAATGTTATAAACTCAGATCTGTCCAAAAACAATGATTTGGAAAAAATGATAGATGCGCTTTTCTTTTGTCTATATGCTCTTCAGAAACAGGGATATGTGCCTGAGAAATGGTCAAATGTGCTTCAATATGTCCCAGATGCGCTACTCTATATCCTATATGCGCTTCAAAAAATGTTTTGACAGTGACCCAAAAAAACTGTTGGCAGAATACTCAGTCTTTGCGCTAAAACAAACTCCAAATGCGCTGAAACAGACCCTAAAAGCGTTGTTTTAACTAGTGAATGCACTAGAACAGTCCTTATATGCACCGGAATATACCCTAGATGCGCTAAAATAGGTTTTTCAAAGTAACTTTTTTGAATAGTTTATGAGCAATTTCAGCTAAAATTTGACGTGTTCATTTTGGATGATCTTTTATCTGAATTAATGTGATTGAAAACACAACAAACACCTTGAAAACAATTTTTTTTAAGTCCTATACTAAACATCAAGTGTATGATCAAAATGTTTTTCAAAAATTATTTTCATAGGTTTTACACATGACATATAGTTCAAGTAGATTCACTCTTAGTACTCAGGTAGGTCATCATAATAATCAACAATCCACATCTTAGAATTGTGTTGACTCACACAGTCGTGTCACCCTGGAAGGGGCGCCCGTGTTTTTGTCTTTTCCAGGCGCGTACTCAAAGTGACAGAAGTGGATACCGGATCCCCTGAGCAAACGATCCTTGGTAGTTATATGGTGAGTATCTTGGGGGTAGATTCTTCCCTCCCCTGCACTGTGATTATTATGATGTTCGGAAACTGACTTTGGTTGGATACTACACTAGGTTCATAGTAAGGGTTTCCATTCGGTGTGGAAATAATAAACTCCCTTAGGAGACCTCCCAACCTTTATAACAAAGGATTTGGGGATGGTTATCTTGTACACAACCGACAAAAGATGATTTCTCTTGATTTTCTTTAAAATTTATAATTAGGCCCGAGAATAGCCTCACGCTTTGGCTTGAACCCAGCGAGTCGTTCCTCTTGGGTGGTACTTTTTCCAGAATTACAAGCCATCTACAAGATATAATAAGGTAGGCCAAAAAGCAGATGTAAAAGTGATGCATTGATGCGGTCGCAGGTTAAAGGGGAGAGCATAAACCTATTACCACAAACCACAGTGAACATATTCTTTTAAAAAGCCCAAATCTGATAGTCTAAACTAATGGCAAGAAGATTTTCTTCTAAAAAAGCATGGAATTCATTTTAACTGCAAAATCAAAGTGTGATGACTATCCTAGATTGATTTATTTTAAATCCATGTCTATCCTAGGGTTGCTTCCTTTTTAAAACCAGCTGTGACTATCCTACATTGGTTCTTTTTAAGCCAGAAAAAGGTTTTGTCTGCGGAAGGCGTCAGACTCAAAAACCTGTTTAGTTACAACCTATATGCACCACAAAAATAATTAAATGCACCAAAACAGATAGTAAATGCACTACAGAAAGTCCTAAATGCGCTGCTAAAAATCCTAAATGCGCTAAAATAGAATGCAACTAATTTTTTTTTTTTTGTTTTTCAGAAATTTTAACAAACTAAGTCAAGCATATGCGCCCTTTTGTTCTGTAGATGCACCGAAGCAGTTCTTGGATGCGTCACAACAGTCCTTGGATGTGCCGAAATACCTACAAAAGCGCTGAAAGAAGCCATGAATGCACTTTAAAAACCTGCGGATGCGCTTAAAAAATCGTCGTATGCACTAAAACGAAATTTTTTGTCAAAAATCCAAATTCCCGAATGCGAGATCTGTCAGAAAACCTGCAAGTAGATGTTAAAAATGGGGCAATGCCCCACAATGGGTGCCAATAATGTGTGGTTGATTTTGTGAGCATTAAATATGTAAAAACAAAATGAATCAATCACACCAATAAGACATTATATCAAACAAAATATTAAAGTAATAAAGATTGCAAACTCAATATCCTATTATCAATTTTGTCCAATCGTCCTCTATCTTTAGTATTTTCATTGATTCCAGCTGGCTCTTAGATTGTATGTTGGGCTCAATGAACAGTCCTCCTAAAGAACGAGATTGAATATGAAATGCATGTAATGCTTAAGCTAAGACATGATTGCTGAAAATGAAAGACTATTGATAGATGCTATGAATAATAAAACTAGAATGCTATAATGCTAGAATGCAATTAATCTCTAATTACTCTGATATGTGTTGTGTAACCCTTGCTTGGATTGGTTGTGCTATTTATAGAGTTTTTCAAAAGCTTTTGATTGGTTGATATGATCAACGATTGTGAAAATTCTTGGCAGATCGAATGGTTGAGGATGGATAAGACTGAAGAAAAATAGAAGAAAGCAGAAAGCAAGTTTGTTTTCTTTTTTTCTGTAAAAGAGGTAAGATAAGATGATGAAGATGATTTGTTAAAAATCATCTTTTTGTGAGAGTATGGAAATATTTTTGAAGAAGATAAATAATGAATTATTGAATTCAATTATTTATTTATGGGTGAAACAAAGGTTTTTCTCAAAATAGAATATTTACCCTAGATTTGAAGAATAATGGAAGATTTCATAATTAAATAGAATATTTAATCATGATTCTTAAAAGATATGGAAGATATTCAATTAAATAAAGATATTTAATTAAACCTTTAAGAAATGGTGTGTTAATGAAATTAATTAAATAATATATTTAATTAACCAGAAGGAAGATTTAAAAAGAAATATTTAAATTTAATTAAATAAAAAAGACTTAATTAAATTCAAAAAGTGATAATTAATTAAAGTAAATAAAATGTATTTATTTAATTAATCAAGTTGACATTTGAATGTGAAATAATTAAATAAAAATCGATTTATTTAATTATCATAGAAGAATAAATTGAATGAACAATATAATTAAATTAATTAAATTTAATCATATGTAGAAGACTTTAGAGAAATTAATTACATAATAAATATTTAATTAAATGCCAGGATTAATCAGATATGACCAATTTTATGCATCTACAGGTCCCACTCTAGCGGACCTAATGGGAATGCATTCAGTATTCTATAAAGTGTCACCAATGCTAGCAAAATAGTGGCCTTGTTCATGCACCATCACAGGAGTTGAGACCCATCAAAACACCATGGCCTTTCTCGCAATGGGGATTAGAACTGGTAGGTAAGATTTCTCCAACTTCATCTAATGGGCACAAGTTCATTATCATAGTGACAAAGTATTTCACTAAATGGATAGAGGCAATTCCATTGACCTATATCACCAAAAAATAGATATCAAAATTCATTTTGAATTATTTGATTTGTAGGTATGGAATTCCCCAAACGATAATAATAGACAATGGAACCCCATTGAAAAATTAGGACATCCAAGAACTTTGCTCCCAATTTTTTGTCTAGCATAGATTTTCCACGCCCTACTACCTCCAATGAAATGGTCAGTTTGAGGTGTCTAATAAAACCATATTGAATTTATACTAAAAAAGACTGTTAATGAAGTCAGTTGTGATTGGCATTTGTAGCTAAACCTAGCCCTATGTGCCTAACGAACCAAAATCCAAACACCTACATGTGCCACACCATTTTCCTTGGTCTACGGATCAGAGGTTGTCTTACCTATTGAGGTTGAAATCCCCTCATTGTGAATCTAATTAAAAGGCATGATTAGCAATGAAGAATACTGAGTATCCAGGCTAAACGAATTAGAGCTCCTAGATGAAAGGAATTTGAGTGCATTAAACCATCTTTAGGTTTATCAAAATCGGCTCAAATGAAGCTATGATAAGAAAATCAAAGACAAAAACTTTCAAATTTGTGACTTGGTCCTCAAGGAGAATTAGAAGGTACAAATGAATCAGGATGGCAAAGGAAAATTGAAACCCAACTAGTTAGGCCCATTTGTCTTCACAACAAGCTATGGTTTTGGCGCTTATCATTTGGCTATTCCTGAAGGAGAACCCTTAGCTGAACCACTAAATAGCAGCCACCTCAAGAAGTTATACAAATGAAACACATCAGAATACCCCAGGAAAAATGGTAAAAATCCAAAAAAATGGAAAGAAGATAAAAAGTACAAAAACTCAAAAAAGAAAGAAAAATAGTAAAGAGAAATAAAACATTCCTTGAGTGAAAACCACCTTGTGGCGCTCCTAGAATAGGTACCATAGTGAAAATTTGACAAAAAGTGCTATGTTTGATTAAGACTCACATCATTATCTATCTATACTATCCAAAACATTCACCCATCCATTTCATAATAAAACATGTATCCAACCATGGCTTGTTACTGATTGAGGAAAGTTGTCTTGTCTTCAACTGAGGGAAACTTCCTGAAGCTGGTCGTGGATTAGATCTTGGAACATCCTATCATGGTCAAAAACAAAAAAAATCAAAAACATTTGAAAAACAATAAAGTACAAAAATTATGCAAAAAGATATCCAGAAAACAACAAAAAAAAAAACAATAAAAAAACATCCAAAAAATACAAAATCCAAAAATAGTAAAAAATACGAAATCCAAAAACATTCACAAAATAGAAAATATAAAAAACATTCAAACCAAGAAAACTATGAACCTCTACATGTACAATGTAGGCAATCTTATTTTTGATGAGCCCCTGAGGCCCTAGGTTAGTCCCTTGAAAACAATAAAAACATCATAAAACTCAAAAAATCAAAAGGACCTACCATGTCATCACCATCCACAATAAAATTTTCACCCATAATAAACAAATCATCACACTCACCCTTTGAAAAGACAAATAAACAAACAAAGCAAACATCAAAAACTAGAACCTTCAAGCAAAACAATCACAAAGATTTGATAGCAAAACATACACATACAAGGACAAAGTATCAACTACCTATCTTTTAACAGTTCACCAACAACATCTTGAGATATTCCTTAATGGATCCGTTCCTATGACAGACATGATCAACAATGGATAATAGTCCTGAAACCTCAAACAGATATGGCAAGTGATACTGAAAATTTGTTTTTATCTTTTTATAGTCTTTTCTTAATGATTTATTTCATTGACTCATTCCTAGGATCTCTCGAGGATGTTCATTAGGATTTAGAGAAGAAGGAATGGGGACAATTGAGAGTCATTTCGATTTGTTGTTTGTAAGATATTTTTGTGAGATTACCATGGCGAATACTTGCTTTATTGAGTGTATGAAAGTTATTTTGAAGCATTTCGTGAAGCAGTGGCATATTAGGTGCTTAATACCTCTTGTGTTACTGGTCTGACATGTTTTAACATAACCAAACCATATACTTTAAAAAAAAAATTCGTATGTCTGGTATGAACAAGAATATTCTTTGTATGTAGAGTCAAAGTCCACGCAATGGATACAAAGTCACCTTGGTCATTAATACCCTAGTGCATTGTATCTGTTTGCTACATCAAATAGGATTTTTCAAACTACGAAGCCTCCAAGCAAAAGCAATACTCATCAAATGCTAACAACATCAAATTTCTATCCATCATCAAATATTTCTTCTAACATCCATCCTACATCACAATATCATTACTACCATATCCATCTTGCATCCACAATATCATCAATATATGTCATGATGATCATAAACACAATGAAAACATCATGTATCATGAATAGACAACATATATCCATCATATATCAACATTATATAAACATCATATATCAAATGATATATTGATCATCCATAATAAACCATCATATGATATAAACTATGATCCATCCATCCACGTCATATGCATACATTAGAAAAGTACAAAAACATATATAAACATACATCATCATACATCGTCATCCATGATAATCACATAACACATAATTAAGGCCAAATCGAAGAAGGTATATATCATATATATCATCATAAAAAAAGGGATAATGTCATAGTACACCATCATCATGGAAACAAGTGTGATAGGATATATATGAGGCCTCATCTGGATCAAGGAATATATATACAAAAATAATGTTTGCAATATGTCTCTAAATAGACATCATAAAGATCAAGTACATACATCACACTGCCTGATAGAAAGGAGAGGAATCTATAGACTAGGCTACGAAGCACTATTTGGATTTGATTGTCTAACAAAATGACTAGCTAACTCAACACCATCGCCTGCAACATTAGGCTCTCTGAATCATGGTTGTCATTGTGCTCTAGGAACAAAGGCATCATAGAGAGTCTGATAGTATGTAGCCCTTTGTAACAACTGATCCCACTCTACACAAAGGGTATCACACTCTGCTTTGAGAGTATCTCCGTTGTAATCACCTATAACTAATCCTCTACAATATGTCATTTCCTGCTCTCACTGTCTCACTCTGCCTCAATCTATCCCTCTCATCACTCATGGTAGCAACCTAAGCCTCCATGGTCACCAAACTACCTCTACATCCCTCATGGATTTCATTTGTGCTAATAATATTGCTCCATCTCCCATGGAGGAGGGGCCTGGAACCTATCCCTGAGCTTGAGGCATCTGATCACCTTGACCACCCTATGCTCCATCCTGTCAGACTCGACCAAGTTGCTTGGCTAGAACCTCAATACGATGCCACTCTCCACACCAACTTGTAATGCCTACTCTGCCAACTGTGAGATCACTGCCAGGATCTGTGATTCTCAATGACACATGTCATGCCCACCACTGATCAAAATCAGAAGTAGTATGAGGATCTTCTAAACCCATTGGCCAATCCCATCCGACTGAGGAAAGTGCTCTGAAAGTAGCAATGACAACATCTCTATCAACCAAATGACCCCATACCCATACCTCTCTAGTGGTTCGACCATACCAAGCCTTATATGTATCGGGAAACTAACCCTGTCTCTCTCTAAATTGCCTGCATACTCTATTAGGTAAATATCACTCTAGGAGAGAGTGAGAGTGACCAATCAACCATCTGGTCTACCAATAGTACACTAGCTACTCTAGATCTTCCAGCCATGCATCACAATCCATATAATTCCTCCAAAAAGAACTTGGCATGTCATCAAACACACGACGCTAGTATGAAAGATCGCCAAGCAAGGTGTAATGTAAAAATTCTCCATAATGATAGCAGTACAAATCACCATCAGTATGATCTTGTATACCATTAGGCCACATCACTACAATATGCTCCCAATCCCATACATGTAAAAGAGATACACCTACAGAAATGGATTTCTCACCCCGATATGCAACCACATACATATCTCTGTAGAGGTGGGCGAGAAGACAGAGACCCCATGCATATCTGGTCCCATGCTCAAATATACCCTCAATACAAATACCCCATCCAACCGAGAATTGATGACCTCTCCTATCAGGAACAACTAGACCGAAATCAAACCACAAAGAACAAGGGAAATAAGATATGCACTACCAACAAACTTTGATAAATCAGTCTCAAACTAGCAAACCTCCAAGTGTCTCACACCAAGCACACGTCTAATGGTGCGGGTACCCCGTTAAACATGGTATGTAACAAGCTCACCATGGATAGGAATGTGGAGGATCCTCCACACATCCTCGAGGGTAATGGTGGCCTCTCATGTAGGAAAATGGAATGAAGAAGTCTCTGAATGCCACTGCTCCACGAACGTGGTCATCATCATTGTGTGATATCGGATGGGAGGCATGTAACAAATATGACATAACCTGACCACATCTAGAAAATATCGCTCTAAAACATCAAAGCTAGCAATTGGATTAAATAGGTATTAGGTTCATTGCTCCCTCGACTACATTGATTTAAGGACCACCTGCATTCATTTCAACCCATGATGTTAGGGTTTTGCTCTAAACACGCAAAACAAAACAAAAAGAATGAAGAAACTTAGTTTCTAAAAAAGTCAAAAGCGAGCAAAACTAAGCAAAAGTGATCAAATTTCAGACAAAAGCAAAGAAAAAAGTGAAAAGTGAGGAAAATTTTGCAAAAGCACAAAATTTTATCAAAAGTGCAAATTTAACATAAAGGCACTGAAAATGAAGTAGAGCATACAAAAGTGAAAAAATAGAGCAAAAGCGCATTTCAAAAGTGAAACATCAAGTCAAAGGCACAAAATAATTTCAAGTACATAGAAATAGAGCAAGAGCAAGGTTCTTAAAATGACAAAAGTGCTAAAATTGATGCAAGTGTGCTTAAACCCTAAAAATATTTCTTTTGACTGGTTTGACTTTGTTCATGAATTACAAGAACATGAGAGGATGAACATGAGAGGATGAAAATGAGAAGTGAGAGGGTACCAAACTCTCGAACCAAGTCTAAACAATGCAGGGCTCCTTGAATCCTAGGCATTTCTCCTCGACAATTGACAAAATGGGAAATCCAGAGACAAGAATCCACTATAGGATCAAAGTGCAAATGAGGTAATTAGAACCCTAATTACCTATTTTAACCCTCAAAATCCCTAATTTTAACCTACGAAACCCTAATTTTAACTTAGGGAACCTTCCTACATTCAAATTAGGACTTCTTGGGAACATTGGAACAAGAAATGAGGGACCTATATACCTAATTTTTGTCCTCTCCATAGCTAAACCGAAATAGAACAGTGTCGTGAGCCTGACCTCAAAATCAAAATTTTCAACCAACCACTCGAGGAAGTAGCATAGAGTCCTACCATCATTTCAATGACCACCAGGGCACAGTGGGGCATAATTATTTTTTCAAAATCTTGATCTTAACATATAATCTTTGAAACAAAGCAACCTGTACTTTGTATCAAAGAGGGGCAAAATGTAGACATGTAAATTTGACCTAACACCTATCACACACCCTAAATGACATTTTCACATCATCGACATCATTATCATCAAACATCACTGAATTTCACATCAATTACATCCAAAACCCTAATTTCCCCTATTAATTGAATAATACAACATTATTTAATTAATTCACTTTTTATCAAATTCAACTAATTAAATAAATTACATTTATTTAATAAATTCCTAATCCAACTTTATTTCATCTTGATTAGTTAACTAACACCAATTATTTAATTGTGTCACTAAATCACTTTATTCCCCTAAGTCGATTGAATTATTAAATCATAATAATTTAATTACTCACTTTCCTTCCAAAATTTGAATAATTTGAATAAACTATTCAAAACATCATCAAAAATCAAATCAAACTAATGCAACTTTGTTTGCAAAAGTCAAACTTGATTTTCACATTCAACTCCAAAATGAATGAATGAATTAAATCAATTAATTAATCATTCTCAACCACTTTCCTGATTGAGTAAATTATGATCCCCTGATTTCTCAATCTATTCTTGATTGATCAATCTATATTTTTGACTAATCAATCTATCTCTCAATCCCACAAATTATTCAATCTATTTCTTCAATCACACAAATTGTGCAATCTATTTTGAACAAATTATTCATGTCTAAATCCTCTCAACATCTCTTAACCATCGATCTTGATTCAACATTGTTTAATCCTAATTGTCCATTTCAAATCACAAATTCTATGTAAAAAACCTCTTTCCTCACAAAAAAGGATCGAAGAATCAACTCATTTGCACAACGAAGTACTACCAATATTCCTAATCACCATTGATAAAGCTTCAACATATCTTCGATCAACCAACATGCAATGCATCAAAAGCTTCTCAAATGCTACAATGGATGCTTCGTAGTGATACGAACAACCCGACATCAGGAAAATGCAATCTAACATAGGATGGTAAGATTGTATCATGTTGAATTCTTGTTTATTGTTTTATTTCAATAATGTTTTTAATTCCTTAGCTTCATAATTGCATTTCGTGAGTGAAGGAATAGATCTAGGATTAGTGTTTTTGATTTAGATTAGATTCTATTTCATTTACATTTCTCTTGTTTTTTTTGTTATGATTTTCTCCCTCACATAAACTCTAATGTCTAGTAAATAAGCAATAAATTGTGAATAAATATTAGAGTTCACCCATATCTATCTATACTTCTACAAATTCATAGTTTAGAACCACCTTGATAGCTAATCTTGTCCATCTGGTGTGTATGTTGAAATTTTTCTAAGTCGTTGGCTATTACTTGTACCTACCTGAATGTTGATTGTTGTCTAAGGTTGGTTAGAAAAATTGGTGTGTACATACATTTTTTATTTTATTTTTGAACTAGAGATTTGATTGAAATTGTGATGAACTTCATCAGTAATATCGGTTGAATTTATAGAAAATTTTAGCTATACATCCCATTGTGGTGAAGTGCCAACTGATAATTAAAACATTTAATGTAAAAGATATTACACAATCTGATCATGGATCTTCATAATGTTATCATACCTCAATTTACATGTTTAAATATAAAACTATGCTTAAGTCCCATATGAGATAAATATTTCTTGTCATTCAGGAAGGAATACCCGTGCGATTTTGTGTTCTTTTCCAAGAATTCAAACAAAATAATTGTTGTTTCTAAAAGAGGAATTTAATTTAGTCAGATGGATAGTTAAATTCACATTGGAAAGGTATGTAATTGTGGGTAGGGAAATTGAATGTTGAGCCAATTGTTGCATTCACACTTTGAGGCATGTAATTAATTATGTGGGAAATGCTAAATCAACCATTAATTCTTAATAATTTGCAATGAATTAAGTGTGTTTCACTTTGAGTTAAGGTGTACAGGCGAAATTAATAAGGCATTGTAGGTTATCATAAATCTTAATCATTTAAATAGAGGAGGTATTTCATCTCTTTTCCTTTTGAGATATGACACGCCTTAGATTTGCAGGAGTTAATGTGTTAGGTGCATTTAAAAAGGGTTATAATTGGTTTCAAATTATAGTGTTTCCATGTGTGATTCATTAAATAAATTGAGAATTTTAATGTTGGCATATAAGAAAAGGTGAATTATTTAGGATAGGTTGGACCAATAGCATCATAGGAAAATAAGTTTTCTTAAATTCGAGACATATTGGTAAATTGCACATAATGCAATGTGTTTTGTTCCGGTAATAATGCTTCCAAAACCTTTAGCAAAACTCATTTAATAGGAAAAGGGATCTAGACCCTAAAACACACTTCTTCCAATATGAAACATGGGGGGACTAAAAATGATCACAATACCCACTTGGCTACAAAACCTCAATGCAAGAGCTAGAATGGTGGATCATGGTTTTATCCTCTATGGTGGGATGATGTTGATATGATTAATTGATTATTAATTGACTAAATTTTATGATGCAATGATATTCCTAGGTTATGTATGAAAATACAACAAATTGTTGAGATTTTTTGATGTAGAATAGGGGTGGAAACCTTCTCACAATGTCAAACAAAAGAACATTGGATCAACTTCAAAATAAATTTCAAAGAACTCATCAAAATTAACCTTTTGAGTATGCTTCCCTTGTAGCATAGGCAACCTGGTTTAAGAGATTTTCCACTAATATTTTCCAAAACACTTCATAGACGAAATGGAGAATCATATACCCTTTTCAGGGTTATACAACATACATGAAAATCCACATCAACTCTTTTGGACCAAGTCAGAGATTCAATAACATGCCACCGCCTAGGGCTAGTAAATTAGCCCACTTTTGCAAAGAAAGTGTTCTCTAAACACCCGATCTTCTTAAAAACACCACAAATAGTCATTAATTATGATGCAAAACCACAAATTCCGTGATCATTTTTCCCATACAAGGCCATTACCCAGCTACCCCATGAAACCCTCCTTAAACATGCAAAAAATAAGGGTTTTGATGGAATTCACAATTCCAAAGCTTCCCAAATCCAACCAATGATCCAAACACCTCCTAATACCCTTGCACAAACTTAAAAAACACTCACAAGGACATTAACTTCATTATTTTTCAAAACCTCTACCTTAGTTTCTCTTTTTCATGTCAAAATCCACATTTCCCAGCCTAGGGCATCACCTCCCGACCCTATAAACACCTTGCTGAGATTCCAATAAAGCATGGGAACCTAAAACAACATGGTATAGGCCTTTCCTCTGAATCACAGGTCACCATAGTAGGAGGAAAGGCTCCATTCTTAAATAAAGTGAAAACCTAGACCTTGTTGGCCTACTGTAGGAAGTGCAAGAAAAGAGGAATTTACTTCAACAAAAATCAATAGGAGGCCCTCAAAACAATTAAAAAAAAGAACACTATCACCTGTTACCACACCATTATGTGAGTTGTGGATCAAATAGAGTCCTTGTTGGCCGTACATAGTCAAGAAAACTCAAGAAAACTACTAAAAATCACAGATTTGACATTGAAACAGAGCATATACTCCTCAAAAATGTATTCATTAACCCTTCATTCGGGCTTGCAATATGTTCTTATACATTTTTCAACTTCAACCAACCCCTCCAATGTGAATAAATTCCCTTAACAACTTTTTATACTCTAATGACTTCTAAATTGCATTCTTTTTGTAAATGTTGCTCTTGACAACATTTTACAACTTTTACAATCTTCTCCTAATTGACCTCCTAAGACACTAAACACCCCCAAATACATATTATATGATCTTTTAGACCTTATTAGGATGACCTTACATTGAAAAGAAACATTACATCCACCTAAACCTCATTTTTCATCATATTTTGCAACTTCCTCGTTGCTTATTGATTAAAAGACTTTCAAATTGACCCTTTGAACCTTCAAGACTCAATTTTCTTTGATCACAAGGTGTAGGTACCCCTACACCATACACCCCCCCATAGAAAAAACTCTTGTCCCAAGAGTTGTAGTGTGCTCCATGCCTCAACATTGCTGCTCCATGCATCTTGAGACCTGTTGTCAACTTCCTCCTTATCCCTGGATCAAAACTTGATGTCATCTCAGTCTTTAGACTTGCAAACAAACAATCATTAGCCATACCTTTATCTGTCACCTTCTTTGTTTTATTTATACACTTGTATCTCCCTATCATTCCTTGCATACTCTGCCTTTCCCTCTATGTGATCAGACTTGTGTTTCTTTGTTCATTTTGTTCTTTTCTCATTGTCTTCAGACCTTCCATACTACCATTATCATGCACCCATGCATTAGCAACCTTATCCACCCCCACACTAGCAAATATCACTTGCTTTGTAGCATTGCACTTACCTATAAGACATACAATGGTCCCAATTATGATTCCATCTTGCTTCACAAACCTTCCCTCAAACATCTTACCCCATTTTCCATGCTGCCTTGTAGACTTTTTTCCACTTACCTTAACTATACCAGACTTATATGAAAGTGCATCTTCCACTTTTTATACCACTGGGCTTCTTGCTATTCCTGCATCATGCTTTTGCTCCTTACCTGTTTTCCTATCACCATTAACTTGCTCCATACTTGCAAACATTTTTTTTTCACTGTCCTCAAGCCTTAAAGGCTCCTTCTTGCCAAACATCACTACCTTAGACTTTCCCTTATCTCTTCCACCTTCTTGAAAATGAGTTAACTTGAAACTCTTATCATCCTTCTTGATAGTATATGTGTTTTCTCTACTATCATACATAGACCTCCTATCAAATTTCCATGGTCTCCCCAATAGAAAATGGCAACAATCCATTGGTAACAGATCACACAAGACCCTATCTTTGTACTCCCCAATCTGGAAATCTACATAGGCTTGTTCATTTACCACTAAAGTTTGACTATCATTCACCCAAGAAACTTTGTAAGGTGCTACATGAGGTATCTTCTCTAAATTTAATTTTTCTACCATCTCCCTAGACACCATGTTATCCTAAGAATCCGAATCAATAACAACTTGACACACTTTACCTTTGCATTTGCATGAGGTTCTAAAGAGATTCCTTCTTTGGTTCATATCTTCCTCCTTAGGTGCTTGCAACAAGGTTCTTCTCATCACGAGTGCTTCTCCCACCTCTGGGTCTGCAGGTCTGCTTGAACTTTCACACTCTTCCTCTTGGACTAGTTGTGTTCTTCTTTCACTCCTTCTATCACCACTTGAAGTTGAACTTTGGTTTTGAGGACACTTGAAAGATGGGTGTCCAAATTCATTGCACCTATAACACCTCCCTGCAAACTCACTGAAATCTCTCCTTTGTCTAAAGTTTGTCCTTCCACCTCTCCATCCCCCTCTTGCTTGAGGTGCTTTCTCCTTGTTATTATCAACATATTCAAGGTCTTCCTTGGTCTGCCTTAACATTGAAGTAGTTCCTCTACCCCTAGAAGTGTTTCCTCTTCCTCTTGTTTCCTTCTCTTGTCTCCTCTTGAGTTTTTCTTCTGCCCTCATTACCATTTGAAAGCATTGTTCAACTAATTTTGGTGCCAACAATCTGATCTCATCCTGAATGTTATACCTCAAGCCATTCAAGTACCTATAAACCATTTCTTCCTCATCTTCTTCATGTTTAGCTCTTATACATAGCCTATAAAATTCTTCAGTATATGCTTGCACATCTAAATCCTTTTGTCTAATATTTTGTAACCTCTTAAGCAACTGAACATTATAATCACAAGGAAGGAATTTACCTTTCAGTTTGGTCTTCATCCTCTCCCAAGAAGTGATCTTGCTCTTTCCTTGTCTCTCCCTTTCCTCTTGCACAAAATTCTACCACAACAAAGCATGTCCTTTCAGTTTTGTTTTGGCCTTCTTCACCTTATGTCCTTCATCAATGTCTTCACTATCAAAATAGTTTCCATGGCTCCAATCGAATCCAAGAGCTTTTCATTATCAATTTTTCCTCCATACATAGGAACATCCATTTTTATCCTTCTTCACATCCTTCAAAAGCTTCATCATTCTCACATCATTTGGATCCACCTCCTCTTCTTCGCTAGAGGTCTCTTCCTCTTCAGAATCACTTTCTTCCAAAAGAACCCTACCTTTAGCTTTCATCACAACAATTTCCTACTTCAGGGCTTCTATTTCTTTGTCATGGTTGTCAATCTTCCTTGCAACAACATTCCCCTTAGGAAGAATTTTGATTCCTCCAATTACCTTCTTCTTACACACAAAACTTCAACCTTTTTTGACAAGAGACATACTCCCTTGCTCTGATACCACTTTGATGTAGAATAGGGGTGGAAACCTTCTCACAATTTTAAACAAAATAAAATCAGATCAATTTTAAAATAGATTTCAAAGAACTCATCAAAATTCACCTTTTGAGCATGCTTCCCTTGTAGCATAGGCAACCCAGTTTAAGAGCTTTTTCCCTATTTTTTTCCAAAACACTTCACAAAAAAAATGGAGAATCAAATACCCTTTTCAGGGTTATACAACATACATGAAAATCCATATCAATTCTTTTGGACCAAGTTAGGGATTCAATAACATGCTACTACCTAGGGCTAGTAAATTAGCCCACTTTTGCAAAGAAAGTGTTCTCTAAACACCTGATCTTCTTAAAAACACCACAAAAATCATTAATCATGATGCAAAACCACAAATTTTGTGATCATTTTTCCCATATAAGGCCATTACCCTGCTGCCCCATGAAACCCTCCTTAGACATGCAAAAACCAAGGGTTTTGATGGAATTCACAATTCCAAAGCTTCCCAAATCCATCCAATGATCCACACACCTCCTAATACCCCTGCACAAACTTTACAAACACTCACAAGTTCATTAACTTCATTAGTTTTCAAAACCCCTACCTTAGTTTCTCTTTTTCATGTCAAAATCCACATTTCCCAGCCTAGGGAATCACCTCCCAGCCCTATAAACACCTTGCTAAGATTCCAATAAAGCATGGGAACCTAAAAAAACATGGTATAGGCCTTTCCTCCAAATCACAGGTCACCATAGTAGGAGGAAAGGATCCATTCTTAAATAAAGTGAAAACCTAGACCCTGGTGGCCTACTACAAGCAGTGCAAGAAAAGAGGAATTTACTTCAACAAAAATCAATAGGAGGCCCTCAAAACAATTGAAAAAAGAACACTATCACCTATTTCCACACAATTATGTGAGTTGTGGATCAAATAGAGTCCTTGTTGGTCGTACACAGTCAAGAAAACTCAGGAAAAATAATGAAAATCATAGATTTGATGTTGAAATAAAGCATATACTCCTCAAAAATGCATTCATTAACCCTTCATCCGGGCTTGCAATATGTTCTTATACATTTTTAAACTTCAAAAAACCCCTCCAATGTGTATAACTTCCCTTAACAACTTTTTATACTCTAATGACTTCTAAATTGCATTCTTTTTGTAAATGTTGCTCTTGACAACATTTTACAACTTTTACAATCTTCTCCTATTTGACCTCCTAAGACACTAAACATCCCCAAATACATATTATATGATATTTTAGACCTTATTAGGATGACCTTACATTGAAAAGAAACATTACATCCACCTAAACCTCATTTTTCATCATGACATTGATTGACAACTCTTTACATTTCATCATATTTTGCAACTTCCTCGTTGCTTATTGATTAAAAGACTTTCAGATTGACCCTTTGAACCTTCAAGACTCAATTTTCTTTGATCACAAGGTGTAGGTGCCCCTGCACCATTTTTGCAAAACACAAAAATGATAAACAAAAATAGAGTTCAAAATAGTAGAGGTCAGACATAGGAGAACCTAGCATACAAATTTGGGCCTAAAATAGCTAGACAGGGATGTTGGGCACCCTAAACTGGGTAGAAGCTACTCAAGATATGATTTCAATTTCTTGTTGCTCTTGGTTTATGTTCTCTTCTCCTCTAAAATCACTATTATAAATTTCTTTGTCACTAATAAAATCAACTTTCCTTGACTTGATGACTTGTAGGGGGATTGAATGCATGAATACGAAATTAGTGTTCAAATTTTCCTCTAGTTTACTTTGGATTTCTAACTTGCACACATGAGAGAGGGGTAAGGGTTGTGTCATATCTGTTCTTTCCTAAGTCATATTTATACCTCCATAATGGATATAATGATATAAAAAGAGAGCTTACCCTTAATTGGGTAGAGGCTAAATGATAAACAAATGATAAATTGACAATTTTTGTAACTCACCACTCGATATGCATTCTTTGATGGATTAAAGTCATGTACTTGTAGACACGTAAAAATGACCTAACACATATCACACATCCTAAATGACTTTTTTTCATTATCGACATCATTATCATTAATCTAATTGCATTTCACATCATTTACATCATTAAACTCTAGTTTCCTCTATTAATTAAATAATCTTTAATTATTTAATTAATTCACTATTTCATTATTAATTTAACATTATTCCTCTTGATTAATTAAATAAACACAAAATTATTTAATTATGTCGCTAATATACCCTATTTATCTAAATCAATTAAATTATTAAATTATTATCATTTAATAATTTACTTAAATCACTTTATCCTTTTTTAAACTTGAATAATTAAATTAATTATTCAATATCATTCAAAAAGGTCAACAAACAAATACAATTTTATTTTTTAAAGTTGAACATGACTTGCACGTTCATCCCTAAATATTGATTAATTATCCTCACCCTCTTTTCATTGAGAAAATCACGATCACTGATTTCTCACTCTAATTGGTTAACTAACTCATCTATTCTACAATCCCATTGATTTATTCAATCCCATCAACCAATCCCGTTGATTTCTTCAATCCCACTAACCACTCAAATTAAATTTTCCAATCTAAAACCACTAACTCTTCCAATCTATTTCCTCTCAACGGTTCTCAACCGTTGATCAAGATCTTTTACTATGAAATCTTTATCATTCATCTTGAAAAAGGAAATCTATAAAAAAATATTCTACCCTCTCACAAATTATCTAGAATATTCACATCGAAGCGTTGAGCAATTATCTCTTGAGCACATTGAGAGTTATTATCACATTCTAGTTCACCATTATCAACACAAATCAAAGCTTTTGCAACAATAATGGAGGCTTTGTATTGAATCAAGCAATCCGACATCCAAACGTCAATACAAACACAACTCCAACATGGGATGGTATAGCTTTTAAGGTTTTGAATTCAATTTATGTTATCTTTAAGATTACATTTTTTGATTTCGTTATTTTAGAACTTCATTTCATGAGTATGGTTGGAATTTAATCTTGTTTTGAATTGATCTAGTTTAATTCATTTTCTTGCTTTCCTATTTCTTTATTCCCCCTTACAACATTTGGCACGCCTAGTGGGACCTAGGTCCTTAACGTTAATGTTTTCGTGAGTTTATTTGAGCAATTGTAGGATCCAAAACATTGACGTTCTTTTCTAAAATGTTGTTGATCATTTTCACGCAGAAGTTCTAGAACTTTCACATGGTTGCTTTCATGTTCTTACCACAGCTATACTTTTTTCAACCGCTATTGCTCTAAATAGGTACACTATTGACTTTTTCAACCTCTATTGTCTTGCAGGTTTCTAACAAAGTTGATTTTGGAAAGACCACTATTGCACTAAATAGGTCTGTGGTTGCACTTTTTTGGACTGCTATTGCCTTCCAAATATAAAGTCTGCTACTGTCCTGAATATTGTTGCTATTGTTTTTTTTCATTCTGTTTCAATTTGCAAGTATTTTTTTTATTTTTTCAATTTTCCTAACCCTAACATGTGATTGTTTGTTGTGTTTGGGAAGTTTTTAACATTGTTGGTGCAACCCTTGCAGGAGTATGACGTGAGTTTTCATGAGAACAACTAATAGTTTGATTGCAGGGTTGGTGAACGGTCCAAGGCCATTTCAGTTTTAAAAAACTTTCTTAGTTAAAACACATTTCAATTGGTGTTTAAAATTGAACCCACAACTTTCACATTTCAATTGGTGTTTAAAATTGAACAAGGAAACTTTCACATTTTAATTGGTGTTTAAAATTGAACAAGGCAACTTTCACATTTCAATTGGTGTTTAAAATTGAACAAGGCAACTTTCATATTTCACTTTGGTGCTTTTAAAAATGAATAAGGAAAAACTCATATTTCACTTTGGTGCTTAAGAATTGAACAAGGAAACTCACACATTTCAATTGATGTTCCTAAAATTGAATGTTTTTCATTTCGATGTTGGTAAAAGTGAACATAGTTTCATTTGTTGACCCTTTAAGAGGAACAACTTAATTAGAAACATTTCTTTTGGTGTTATAAAATTGAACAAATCAATTTTTATTTTCACATTGTTATATCTTGCTTTAAGTCTAAAACGCTTTGAAATTGGTGTACTTAAAAATTGAATTGATATCTTCACACATTTCAAATTTTGGGACTTAAAAGAAACTGCGATGAATTGTATGCCATGTTCACTATGCTTGGAAAACTAAGTTTGTATCCTCTCCCCTCGCGTCTTTTGATGATCTTGGGTGATGAAAATAACTTTTGGTTTTACATTCATTTTTTTTACAAAGCATTACCTTTAGATCGGGCCTGCCTTGAGATACATCCCACATTAGAGAACTCAAGGTGACTCAAAGTGGTATTTACCTTAGGCCGCTATATAAATCGATCAAGGCTAAACACCAAGATCTAATAGGCGAATACTTGGTTGATAGTGTCATTCAGAATGGGGAGGTACCTTCAAGTATATAGAGCCCCTAGTAGGAGTGGTTAAAGCCTTTAGTGGCTTGTTGGATGATAGCTAGGCACTATCCCCTAAGCAGTGACTAAGAACTTTATAGTAGAAAGCCACCCTTTGCTTGAGATATTCTACTTGGTGACATGGTTTAGTGCAAGAGATGTGCTCCATACTCTAAAGAACTTTACTCACCATAGGAACTCCCTTGAATTGATACAAAAATATCTGGTTTGTATAAGTTACTTGTAGCTTGCTACTTGTAACTTTTCAGGGAGAGGGTGATTGGGTCATCCTTCCACTCCTAGAGGCCCCTATCTATCCATTCTCGAAAGGCTTAAGTGTATACACTATGAAGGGTGTCCCTACCTTACTTTGAAGGAGCTTCCAAGTTTTGGGCCTAAAAGTGTTTCCATTGGCCAATTTGACCTTAGGGATAATATTGCTTGATATGGTTCGATGTTGATACCAGTTTAAACATGGGCTGATTTTGGCCCCTTATCATCAAAGCATTACAATCAATTTTATACACATTTTTTGATTGATGTGCATTATCACTTGTCAAATCTCAGATAAAATTCTCAAAAAAATCAAATCAACCAAACATCAAAATTGTAAACTTGTCCAAACTATTGTTAAAACAAAAAAACTAGAAAAAACTAGAAACATGGCTGCTATTGACATTTTTGTCACTTCTATCCTAATTTTTGGCCACTTTTGTCCTAAAAATTAGCCGCTATTAACCTAAGGTTTTCTGCTTTTGAAAAATCTTCCGCTATTGGCTTCACTATTTTTCCAATAAGAGAAATTGTAACAAAGACTTCTTTTGACCAAACCTACAACAGTTGTCCTAAAGTTTCAGCCACAATTGACCTAAACAGGGCCACTTCTGTCAAAATTATTGCTATTGTTTTCTCTGTTACCAGTCACAACTTGAAACAGAGACCACTATTTCTCTAAGTTTGATCATTGTTGTCTTAAATTCCAAATGCTACTATTCTAAATATTACTGCTATTGTCCTATTTTCTGGTGCAAATAAGAAATTGATCCAAAACTGGTTACTCATCCATCTTTTTGAAAAAAAAAAAAAATTCAGACCTCCAAACAATTCATATCTGCATCTTTCCATACCCATTTGCAAATCAAAACAATCAACCTAGTTTTAGGCTTCAAATCAAACACAAACGTAGATTTTTCCCTTTCTCTCAATTTCTAAGATATTAACATTTTCTTGCAACCTCAAGGCTAGTTCAAGTAGATCCTCAACATATCCTTTAGAAAAATAGAGTAAAATATTGGTCCAAGTATTGTACACTTTGAGTTCCAAAGTTAGCATCATCTCCAAAACATCCACCCAACATAAATCATACTTTAGGGTCCTAAGAATCACAATCCATAGAAAAACATCAACACCTTTGAATAAAAGGTTCTTTTACATCATCTCCATACATCATTCTTTTTAAACAAAAAATACCAAAAAAAAAAACACCATTCCATTACATAGTTAGTGATCACCAAATCTCCCAAGGTCTTGGAACTTGTTTATGACAACCACAAGACCTCAACACAAGAAAAATATGGAAGCCAACAAAGGTAGTTCAAGTGCACCTATGACAAACACCACCAATGAAGAAACCCTACCATGGGGTTACAACCCAAATGACCTTACAACTCCTCAAAGAGAACCCATGTTTAAAGCAAACCAAGATCAACTACCTAGTGAGGAAAAAATACTTCTTAAACATCAAGAGGGAATTGATAGAAAAAACCAACCTCGTGATTCTCAAACTTACACCGTAGAAGAAGAGGATAGTGACAAGGAACTTACTGAGGAAAGAATCTTAGAACACTCCCAAAATCCTAAGATGCAAAATCTTATGGACAAGATACTTGGGATAAATGCAAACCAGTATTTCCTTGCACTTGCAAAAAGTGGTGCTAAACTACCATGTAAGTGGAAGAATGGGATAAACAATCTAAACATACTTCTACACTTCTAAATAGGACATTGCATCTAAGATTCGAAGAAATTAAACTAATTTAAACTAGAAATCTTCAGAAATTTATCCTATTTCTCTCTAACTCTAAAGGATCTCTCTAATTTACTTTGCTCTCGGATTTAGAAGCTAATTAAACTATTGAAATGACATTTAGAGAATGAGAAATGAACTAATTCTATTTCCTATGTGATTAAATATGCAAATCTATTGTAATGGCAGCCATGACTGCAAATGTTGGATGCTTGATTGCTACTTGATGGATGTTGGATGAATACTTGAAATGCTTGGAATGCTTGGAAAACCTACAGAGTAAGATTACACAAATTGGGATCCATTTCCTGTAGCCAAAGAGCTGTATTTATAGCTTTCACGGTAGCACATTTGCACAGGGATATAGGATAAGGGGCTGTGATTCAATCTGGAGAATTGAATGGCCTAGGATGAGAAGATGGAGCTGATCATGGAGGATTGTTCCTCCCCATGAAAACACCAGGCAAGAAGAGAGGGAGGATTGATGGAAGAAGATTGAGAGGACTTCCTGCAAGTTTGTCCCCGAAGCTCTTCCCGTGAATGGAAGTTGCATTAATTAGATTTTAAAAAATCTAATTTTATTGGTGAGTGAATAGTGTAAATGATTTATGCATAAAATTAAATATTTTTGATTTATTTAATTTTAGCAAAAGAGGAATAAATAATTTAATAAATCAAACTATAGAGTTTGTTTATTAAATTAAAATAAAAGGAAAATGATAATTAAATAAAAGATTCTTAAAATATCTTTATTTAATTAAGAAGAAATGTGATGAGGTAATTAAATAACACAAATTATTGAAGCTGTGTATTTAATTTAAGATAAAATTAATAGATAAAGTATAGAAGAAATATTAATGATAATAATTAAATAAAACAAAGTATTTAATTTTGTTTATTTAATTAAGAGAGAAAATAATATGATAAAAATGATAATTAATTAAATAAAACAAAGTTTTTAATTTTGTTTATTTAATTAAGAGAGAAATAATATGATAAAGTAGAAGAATTGATAATGAACTTAATATAAATAAATATTTCTATTTATTTACTAAGTAGATGAATTTAAGATTAATTAATCAAATAAGTCGTACTTAATTAATTAGATTCTCCAGACCATTTTTAGGTGTCTACATTTTGCCCCTCTTTGAAGTGATGGGTTTACACATTGCTTCAAAGAATGATTTTGCCTTAGCTGCCAGTATTGACGAAAAGTTTAAAATATGCCCCTGATTTGCCCCAGGTGTTGGATTTTGGAATGATAGCGATATATGCCCCCATGGGAGATAAATTGATAAATTTTGGATTTTAATGATTTTTTCAAAAATTTTGAATTTTTATGATGATTTGATGATGTATTGGTGAAGAAATAATTTATCTCCCGACAGAATTGTCCAAAAATGCCCCTGTGATAGATAAGAATTAATTCCTCAGAGGGAAAAATAAATAAATCCCCTGAAAATCCCACAAAAATAACCTATAAATGCTCAAAAGGTCATTTTCAAAAGTCATTTGTGCATTTGACTTTGACAATCTTGTGATAGAGACCCTCAGAGTGCTAGAGCTTCAGGATGCCGATCCCTTTCCACACCCACTGACTCGAGCGTCTGCGACGTCACCAGCGTCCGACCGACTATGGACCTCCGGTATGTACCCCAAATTCTCCTCGTAATTCGTGCCCATACTTTTCATGTCTTTTTGCACATTTTTTATTTGTTTAGCGTGCGGCAGACGTGGTTTAGCGTGTCGTTGATCTGTTGTAGTGCGCCATAGTTTTAGCACGCCAATCAAGTTTTGCAGCGCGTCCGTGGATTAGGGTAGCACGTCAGAAGTTTTAGTGCGTCAGGTCATTTTTGTAGCGCGTCCGTGCATTAGAGTAGCGCGTCAGAAGTTTTAGCACGTTGGGTCCATTTTGTAGCGCGCCAATGAAATTTTGTAGCGCGCCAGAATTTTTAGCACTTTAGGTTGATTATGTAGCGCTTGGAGGTATAGATTGATGAAAAATTGTGCACTTTGATTTTTTTATTTCGTCGATTTGTTGTTGATTCCATAAATGGTAAACGATCTCATGATGAGCGAGATGCATTGATTTGATAATAATTACCCTCATGATAGGCGAGGAATAATTTAGAATGTTTGAAGGAATGAACCTGATTGATAGATGAAGGTTCCTTCTTGATAAATTGATCGTTTGATAGATAAAGCACAATTTTTGAAAATTTGATGATCTCCTGATGTTTGATATTTTGATTAAAATGTTCTGTTTGTATGATAACAGGAGCATTTAGATGTTATCCAGGTGCGAGAGTAGTTCCCTTGGCCTTTTGATATGATACCGCGACTTTCACCTGATGAGAGACAGCATATTACCGCTTGCAGTTTAGCGACATTACTAGATATGCCCCATATTAGACTTAATAGGGGTTTGTTGACAGCCTTAGCGGAGCGGTGGCATAGTGACCACAACACCTTCCACTTACCTACTGGCGAGATGACTGTGACGCCAGAGGATGTATGGCGTATTCTTCGCATTCCTTTTGTTGGAGAGATTGTAGTGCATGATTCAGAGGAGGTTGGTGGGGTAGAGGCTATGCGAATAGCCTTTTAGGATCCCCATGTTGCAGGAGAGTGGGTTCCATGGATAGATATTTATGAGTCATATGCCCCACTTCCTTCAGTTTTGGCCGGCTTTATTGGTGGATTCCTTTGTCCTGATAAGAGGTCAAAGGGTCTATCTCTCGGATGGGGTCGAGTTTTAGAGGGCATGGTAGTGCACAGGATGAGATACGCTTGGGGCATGTGCATGCTTGCTCAGCTCTATCATGATTTGCATTGGATCGTGTACCTCAGTGGCAGCAGTTTATCAATGGGAGCTACCCTTCTCTAGGTATGGGCATGGGAGCATATTGCCGTTACACGTCCCGTGCTGGTGTTAGCGAGACAAGCGACGAGACCCTATGTGTTTCGTTACAGAGGCAGGCCTACCCAGCATATGATGGGTAAGCTAGATTATTAGAGGTGGATTATCGATGATGTGGAGACGGTGACCTGGCGTCTGTATTTAGACTGTGATGACTGGGATGATGATGATATTGAGTTGGGGTTCTTGGCCGATTCGATGTACTTGATCGGGAAGAGCCCTAGGATTTTGGAGCGATTCCTGTTTCGTCGCATCTACAGGCAGTATGGTATTGTGCAGTGTATGCCAAGGAGTAGCGCATTATGGACGACGTCGGATAGATGTCAGTGATTGGGGTCCCAGTTTGCCTTATGGGGCACTTGTTGAGGGTTATTGTGCTTTACAGCCATCAACATGGGATATGCGATGGGATATTGTCGAGGCACCTGTTACTCCTGAGTATGGACAGTTTCTGGCTCTGCACCCTCCTCCACGTATTACTATTCTGGATGAGCCAGTACCAGCACCAGCAGCAGTGGGTGGTCAGGTTGGTCAGCGATGGGGGAGAGAGGAGGATGTAGATGTGGATGTGGAGAGCAGCTCAGAGACTGACAGTGATGAGAGCAGTGGGGATAGCAGTGACGGTAGCAGTGATGATGATGGCGGAGATGGGGGGAGACCGAGCGTAGCGGGTACTTCAGAGCCATCTTCTAGTGCGCCTCGTAAGAGGTAGGCTGTTGCTTCCTCGTTGGTAGATCGATTAGAGGTTACAGGTTTACAGGTGTAGGTTCAGACCTTACAGGGACAGCTAGCACAGGTGCAGGGATTACTAGCACAGACACAGGCTCAGATGTAGGCAAAGCTAGCTACTGCACAGACATAGATTACCTCTCTGATTGGTGAGAGAGATGGGGCTCTATAGGCAACAACGACCGTACAGGCTCAGCTAGCAGGTGTACAAGCACAGTTGACCACTGCCCAGGCACAGATCACAGCCTTGACTGCAGAGCGAGACACTATCAGACGGGCAGCAGAGACAACACAGGCTACTGCAGAGAGATTGCAGAGAGTGGCAGATGGGACCTCTGTGGCAGATTACATGCGAGAGGCCATGTGAGCAGGTGCCGAGATTGAGTTTTATAGGAGCCATTACCATGAGCTTTTCCCCCCAGAGCAGAGATTCAGTTATGCCCAATCCCGCTCAGAGAGGACTCGTTCGAGGATAGTGAGCAGAGGTGTGACACAGCCTCTTCCGAGAGATCCGAGAGATCCTGGGACATCTGGTGGTGGTACTGATACTGGCGCGAGGCCTGCTCCTTCTGGTGGGAGCACCACTTGAGATCTTTTGTATACCTTTTTGAGAGATATATACAACCATTTTTGACATGATGTTATTTTCATCCTTTTCAGACTTCATTGTATACTTGACACTTGATGAGATATATATGTGCAGCGGTTCGATTGATCCATGATATGTTTTACATGATTTATGTGATGGATGCATTGATCTTATGATGTGTTCTACATGATTGATGTGATGGATGCATTTTAATTTCTATGTTTTTATGATGATTTATTTTACTAGTTTGTATGGATGCATAAATAATGATGTGATATGATATTGATGATGTATTTCTTTTCTTAATGAGATGCAAATGTATGATAGATAAAATGTGATGTAATGTATGATATACGAATGAAAGGCAATGTATGATGTATCTAAATGTAAATGAATGATATACGAATAAAATGCAATGTATGATGTATCTAAATGTAAATGAATGATATACGGATGAAATGCAATGTATGATGAAAATGTAATGATGTATGATGAAAATGTAATGATGTATGATGAAAATGTAATGTATAATAGATAAATGAGGTGTAAATGAAATGATAATGGATAAAATGTAGTATATAATGAAACGTGAATGAATGATGTCTATGAAAAATGAGATGTAATGAAATGATATATATAATGAATGATGTAAATGCAATGAAGTATAAATGAATGATGTAAGGATGAAATGTAATGTATGATGAATGATGTAAATTTAATGATATATGATGTCCTCTATATGTATGCAATGAATGATGATTTTTCAACTATATGATAATGACGATGTGATGAGACGTAAATGCATGATGTAACATAACGTGTATATGATGTCATGAAATGAGATGTTTATTGTGAAATTTATGATGAGATGAAGAAATGATTTTATATGCATGCCATTTCAAAAATTGTATGTGTCAAGTATACTCGATCTGTAATAAGAAAAGATAACATTCTTTGCAAATGAACCCTTGTAACTTGTGCAACCAATACTCTGCAAATGTATTATTATGAATGTAATCTATGTTTACCATGCAAAACCTATTTTATTAATGCAAACCTAAGTGTCATTTCAACAGTCTTTTTATTTTTCTTGGTATCATCACTGAGCCTTTAAAATGTTGAAAGCGCATACAAGCATCAATGATATGAGATAGACCAATGATGACCTGAGTATTTCTTTCATGATTTTTGATATTGCAAGCGAACACAAGCATCATGGTATAAGATAGACCAATGATGACCTGAGCATTTCTTGCGTAAACAAACAAGAATTAATCATTTTCTTAAGTGAATTGGAATGTCATCCATGATACTTGGTAGAGCACTTCCTGCGACAATTCACAAAATAATAATGACTAACTCTCAAACAACAAACAAAGAAAAGGTATCATTCTCCTTCCTTGCTTCTCTAGTTCAATACATCATCGAGTAGCTCTAAAGAAATGATAAGCAAATGATAAAATAAAAAGCACAACAATTCAAATTCTACTTAATGTATTTTCAAATCATTATTCAGATTAGATCATCAGTGTTGAAATGTGTGTGCTGACGTTTGCATGATATTCCCAGATGTTTGACCAAATGATGTAACCTAAAGACCTATCTTAGGGGTCTCGGGGACTGATCAAAGATTAGTCTTGCCTACGTTATACACGCAGAGACCACGTAGTTCGACTGAAACAGACTCCATTTTCTGACTAGTGTAGACTCTATTTTCGCGTTTTTGATTTTCTGAATGTTTTTGCGTGAATTTTCTAATTTTCTAATGTTTTTGGATTTTGATGGATTTTCTGATGTTTTTGGATTTTTTCAAGTATCGTCACTTAGTGTTGTCATGTTTGACTGCCTTTTCATTCAAGCTGAAAGTCCATTGTACCAAATAACACTAGGATGTTGCCCCCAAGCCAGGTTAAAACATGATATCCTTGCTATGACATGGATGATGATAGTGATTATCTCAAATGATAGATGGAAATGATTTGAAAGGAAACAGTCGTAACAAAACTATACCTAATAGATGGAAGAGTTGGTAAAAAATCACAAGTAGCGCCTGTTTGCCAGGTTTTCATCACTTGTTTTTATTGTGTCCTTTTTTTTTTCATCATCATGACACCTGTTTTCCAGGTTTTCATCAAGACAACTTTATTGACCGTGCACTAGGTTTCCTCAAGTGTATAATCGCCTGAGATGAATGCTATTCATGGGTTCCTCCAACATGTCTCCTTCTGGTGTAGACAGCCGGTATGCTCCTGATCCATAGACTAATATGATGACATAAGGCCCTATCCAGTTAGTTTCAAACTTGCCCTTCTTTTCTCTGTCTACTTGATTTCTAGGGTTTTCTTGTAGGACCAAGTCTCCGATCTGGAAGACTCTAGGCTTAACCCTCTGATTATAGTTCCTAGACATCCTTTGTTGATAGGCTATCAAATGATTGATGCCTTGTTGTTGACATTCATCAAGTAGCTCTAATTCTTTGAAGTCTAGAGATCCTATAATCTTCATCTGAAATGAGTCCCTTTAGTGAAACTCTCGGCGATGGAATTTCTACCGATAGGTAATATTGCTCGATCCATGACAAGCATAAGGCGCGGTAGCTCCCTGCTGGTGTTCTCGATGTGCTAGTCCCGTAGAAGCCCAAAGAGCGGTTGTCAACGCGCTAATCACTCTTACCTCATTTACGCCTTCTTCGTAATCTTGAGGATTGTTTTGGTTTGAAGCTTCAGTTCTATCCATTACCTTGAGGGTAATACCGGCTGAAAAGTTTATGTTGAATGTGGAAATTTTCACAATGCCTCTTTGGACATCTTGGTTCTTAAAAGGCCCGCCATTATCCGAGATGATTGATCGGGGTATCCCATATCTACAAAATGAGATAATTTAGTATGAAAGATGATATTTGCTTCCTGCTGATTGTGGTTAAGGAACCGCTTCCACCCATTTTGTAAAATATTTTGTTGCCGGATAATGAACTTGTGTCCATTAGATGAAGATGGGTTTATTTTCCATACCAAGTCCAATCCCCAATCGGTTTAAAGGCCATGAAGTTGCAAATGGGATGGAGCTCCTGTACTGGTGCATGTATAAGGTTGCCATGAATTTGACATTTTTGGCATCTCTTAACAAACTGGTAAGATTCTTGCTCCATGTGTGGCCAGTAATACCCTAAACAAAGGAGTTTCTTGGCTAAAGATAATCCAATTGAATGTACTCACAAATTCCTTCATGGACCTCATGTAAAGAAGAAGCAGATTCGTTATGTTCTAAACAACGTAAAAGAGTACCATCTAGGCCTCGACGATAAAGGGTGTTAGCAATAATGGTATGTTTGGCGGATTGGCATATGAAGTTGCGCTTTTGGTTACGAGAAAGATCTGGCGGTAAGATATTATCCTTTAGATAAGTATAAATGTCTCCATAAATGGAAGATTGGGCACTATCCAAAAAGCTTATGGTTTGGGATTTGGGATTTGTGTATGCAGGATTTGACACTTGTTCCACAATAAATCGATAACGTTCTTGTGTTTCAGGCATTTGTAGAAGAGATGCTATGGTGGCCATGGCATCTGCTGCTTTATTCTCTGATCTTGGTATCTGCTCAAATTGGATATCTATGAAGTATTTCTTTAGATCATCTACCAGCCTCTTGTATAAAATTAGTGTGTCATCCTTGGTTTGGTAATCATTGTTGACTTGATAGATGATTAACTGAGAATCTCCATATACCTGTAGTTCTGTGATTTTCTAGTCAATAGCCACTTTAATTCCAAGGATTAAAGCTTCATATTCTCACATTGTTAGTGCAATCCAAGGTAAGCCTGTGAAGATCGTATTGTGTGCCCAAGAGGTGTGACAAATAAAATTCCTGCCCCCTCGATCCATGTTGTGTGTAGGATCCATCAAAGTAGAGTTGCCATGGTTGTGTTGTAACGTTGAGGATATCCGCATTAGGAAATTCCATGGTCATAGGATGACAGTTTGACAATGGAGCTTCTGCTAATTGGTCGGTGATGACTTGTCCTTTGATAGCTCACCTTTCAACATACTGGATGTCAAACTCACTGAGGAGCATGACCCACTTTGCCAACCTTCCTGTTAAAGCTGCTTTGCTTAGTAAATACTTGAGGGGATCAATTTTTGCAACGAGCTTGACAGTGTGAGTGAGCATATAGTGTCGCAATTTCTGTGTTGCAAATACTACTGCTAAGCATGATTTTCAATGAAGGTGTAGTTTACTTCATGTCCATTGAGTGTCCTGCTGATATAGTATATTGCCTGTTCCTTTCCTTCTCTGTCCTCTTGTGCTAGCAAGGCTCCCAAAGAGATATCTGTTGTTGCGATATATAGCAACAATGGCTTGTCTTCACTGCGGCACCAAGATTGGTGGTGTCATCAACAATGCTTGATTTGATTAAAAGTAATTTCACATTGTTCAACCGCATTTAAAAGACACATTTTTATGCAAAGATGGTTGGAAATTGATGACAATCATCTACTAGTTGAGAGATGAATCTCCGATGGACTCAGAGCTCTGCCCTAGAGATCTCCACAGTTGATATTCTTAGAGGTGGCATTTCCATAATGGCTTAACTTTTGCTGATCTACTAATTCCTTTAGAAACTATGTATCCAAGGAGTTTTGCCGATGTTACTCCAAAGACACATTTCTTGGAATTTAATCTGACTTTAAATTTCTCCAATCTATCAAATATTTTGCCTAGTATCTCAAGATGTCCTTCTTTGGTGTAAGATTTGGCTAATATGTCATCCACATAGTCCTCCATGAAGGTGTGCATTATGTCATGGAAGATTGTTGTCATAGCTCGCTGGTATGTAGCTCCTGCGTTCTTTAACTCGAAAGGCATGACATTCCAGCAAAAGGTGCCCCATGGACATGTAAATGCCGCTCTTTCTTGGTCTTCGTGGAGCTATTTTGATTCGATTGTATCCTGAAAATCCATCCATGAGTGATAAAGTATTTGGATGGCCACCGTTAAATCTACAATTATGTCTATGTTTGGCAAAGGAAAATCATCCTTTGGACATGCTTTATTTAAATCCTGGAAATCAGTACATATTCTGATAGTGTTATCCGGTTTTGAAATAGGTACAATGTTGGATATCCATTCAGCATAATCAATAGATCTGATAAATGCAGCATCTAGTAGTTTCTTCAAATCATTTTTTACCAATAATGCAACATGTGGATGCATCTTTCTCAGTTTCTGTTTTACTGGTTTAGTGCCAGCTGGTAAGGATAGGTGATGCATAATGAGATCTGTGTCTAAGCCTGGCATGTCAGAGTATGACCAAGCAAAATTGATGCATCGTTCTTCAAAGAATTTGATAAAATCTGGTTTTTCTGTATCTGTCAAAGATGCTGCCAGGTGGAGTATTCTTGCTTTCTCTGCTGTGCCAATATCAATAGACTATGTGGGTTCTATCAACACTGATGATCTTTCATGGTAATGTTGTGGGAGGATGTCAAGCCTTTCATCCTTTGGTGCCTCAATGAGGTTTTCACCATTGGATGCGTTCTTTGTTTTTACTATTTTAGGATCAAATACTGCCATAGATTGGTTTTCACCATTAGATCCATTTTTTATTTCCATATTTTTGCAACTGAAAGGCTTGGCATCCTACTACCTAAAAGCATCGTTAAAAGAAGCATTGGTAGAACAAGTATCAGTTTCCTCACAACAAAGGTAGTTAATAATAGCGGAGTCATTGTCAAAAATAGGGAGATTGATGGGGTGTTGGGGTTCCCATTCGATAAGCTCGGGATGCAGTAAAGGAAATGAATCATTAGATGGGTCGAGGTCAGCGATTGTGAAAGCTCAAACAAAAATGTCTTCCAGGTTGTTAATGGTAATTTCGAGGCCTACGAAGGTATTTTCTTCCACATCATTTATCTCAATCGATGTTTGTTCATCCTCACTTGAGTCATCGAAATTTTGTGTTTCAAAGACAATAGGATTAAAACTCGAGCTTTGACCCTCCTCACGTTTGGGGGTATACCTTTTGATAACATCAATCTGAATATCTTCATAGGAAACATCTGATAAATTGTCCCACTCATATTCATTTGAATCTGTTTCAGAATTATCTCTTATTTGAAGAATATGCTCCACAGTTTTATTGGTGAGTTCTGCTCTTGCTTCTCCTGTGTATCCAATTTTGCCATTTTGCTGAATTGTGAGAACTTGAATTGGTTCTGTTACACTTTGTTTCCCTCGGTCAAGAGATCCTTGTTCTACTGCATATCCTAGTCCAGTTTTATCCTTATGTTGGAGTGTGAGTGGCTGGATTGGTTCTGTTATGCCTTGTTTCCTTAACCCAAGAGGTCCCTGTCCTGAATATCCCATCTTCTCCAGAATAGTTTTTCCCTTTCCATACTGATTTGTCTCTATGATATTACTTGTGGAAGTGGAAGCTTCCTCATCCCTATAAAGCCAATTTAGTAGGGCCTTATCTTCTGATTCTTCTTCTAAGTTCCCAGCTTTTACAAATTTGCCATCTAATACCGTTGTAGATTGTTCTAAATTTTGGGTGATTGTGGATGGCTGTCCATACGTTTGTAAGGAGGGTAACATTTGTGATAGATGAAATGAGTGTCCAACACCATATTCACTTATTCCTTCGTCACTTATCTGTACTTCCTTGGTGAATTGATGTGAGAGTGGAGCCAATTGTTCTTCAACATTTGAAGGGTTAGATTGTGCTACCCTTATCTCTTGTGATTTTTGTTGTTTTGGAAGCCACTTGGATATGAAGCTTTGCTGTTGCTCACCATCTGATGTGCTAACTTCTCTATTGTGAGGTATCAATGTATCCTGAGATGTTTTCAATGTATGACAAGCTTGAGTGTCATTATAGTCTGCTGTGATTGTTACCTCCTGTCCATTGACGGGAAATTTCAGGCATTGATGATAGGTGGAAGGCATTGCTTGCATATCATGGATCCAAGGGTGTCCTAACAGTATGTTGTATGTCAGTTCCCTATCTAAGACCTGGTAAACCACTTTTTGGACAATAGGTCCCACTTGAATAGGTAATATGATCAACCCTTTAGAGGACCTTTCTTCTTCATCATATGCTTTGATTGTGATTTTTCGTCTTGTATCAATGGCTTCATCCGAGTATCCTAGTGCACGAATCAGCTTTAAGGTACAAATATTTAAACCAGCCCCTCCATCTATCAGGACACGCTTTAACCATGTTTATGGATGAGGACTTCAATGTGAAGGGCGGAATTATGTGGATGGGTGAGTGATACATCATCATGTTCGGAAAATGAAAGGCAATGAGGTGCAGATAGATGTCCCACCATAGCTTGGAATTGACATACATCCAAATTGTTAGGTACCGTAGTTGATACAAGAGCTTGTTCAAGAACCTCTTTGTGTGATGGGGAAATCTTTAAAAGTTCCAAGATGGATATTTGTGCTGGTATTTTCTGCAATTGATCGATGAGATTATATTGATTAGAGGGAGGATCCACAGATGGGAATGATATTGATGCTCCTTTCAATATAACTTTTGATTGTGCCCTTGTTGTGGCATTAACTGGTTGGTACTCTTGTTTCCCTTTGAGTGTGATTACGTTAATTTGGTTTTCAGATTTGTCCATATGTTGTACCAAATCGGTAGATGTAATGTCCTTGTTCCGATTGATTTGATTGCATAACTCTTCATCCTCCTTGGCAGCAGAAAAACAAAGGATCGTTGTGTCATAAACATAACCGATGTTCTTACCTTTAGTGTTTGTGGAAGAGGATTCTCCCTTCTGATAATTGGGTAGAGGATTCTTGAACGTTGTATGATCTTTGTTTGTTTGGTGCCCCTCTACAAATACTTTCTTTTGATCTATGAGGTTTTGTACCGCATGTTTTAACTGCCAACAATTTTCAGTCATGTGGCCTTTATTTTGATGGTAGTGACAGTAATGTAAGTCATTCCACCATGATGGTTTGACTTGAGGGTCCCAATTTCTAGCCTCTTGTACTTGAATGAGTTTTTCATCTAAAAGTTCTTTGAGGACTAATTCCAATGATTGTCCTAATGGCGTGAATTTTCGTTTATTGGATGGTCGTTGGAATGATTGGGTTTTTGTTTCTCCACTGTTTTGATTATTTCCTTGATCACTACTTCGTTTGACATTAAGACCATTGTTTTGTTTGTTTGTAGTGGTTGGCGTCAAGGTGAATACTAGTTTAGACGTGTGTGTATCAATCATGGTATCAGTATTCTTGTTCTTTTGCCAAAATCTTGGCTTTTCGTTGTTGTTGTTAGAGGAATTGTTATTGTTTGAACCTTCAATGAAGTGTTTGATCGTTCCTCTTTTGATTAGAGCCTCTTTGATTTTGAGCCCTTTTTCGATAACTTGTTCAAATGTAGATGGAAATTGTAAGTCCAATCTGTAATTCATGTCATCTACTAAGTTATCAATGAACATCTCTACCTTCTCCTCTTCAGGAATAGATCTAGGGTATTTAGCAAATAGCCTTCTCCATCGTTGGAGAAAGGAAAGAAACTTTTCACCCTTTGCTTGTTTGGTGTTGTAGAGTTCTTTAAGGTCACCCCATGTTGGATGTTGAATGAGAAGTGTGTTATGAACCTATTGATTAGTTCTTCAAAAGATTGGATCTTGGGTTCCAATTTAGAAA